>JAMKCH010085358.1:0-40853 GCA_023653785.1 Ophioderma brevispina
CATATACTATACAAGCTGATGACATGAAAATAAGCCTGTTTTTTAACTCAAACATACACACAAAGGACTGAATGTGGGGAATCGCTCGGGTTTCATGGTTCATGTAGAAATAACCAAGAGAAGCTATGGGTTTTGAACTGAGTTCACATTTTCTTGTTTTAGTAATGTAGCTTAAGGTTTCAACTTTAGCATGGTTACCATCATTTACACTGACCGAATTAAAACTAACACTTGACTTTGATGCAAGAAAATTAAAACTTATTTTTCAAGACATTGATTTTTTTGCTGAATTTTTAAAATTGGGTCATTTTTGCCAGTTGTGAATTTGGAGGAGGTAGCAGGATAGTGAATGTAAGTCTTGAGAGTGGCTCATGAGTTTGTCTCTACCCATTATGGGTTAACCCCATAGGCACTATCACCTATGATTCAATCTGATTGGCTCATTACAGGACACATGAGTAACCAATCAAAAGAGTGCTTCTATATCTGTGTTAACCATACCACCATTATTCTTAAAAGTATCTCTGATTTGTTAATTATACAATATTACCCTCCAAGTAACCAATCAAATTAGTGCTTAGATGCTGATAGATCAGACAGGCAGTGGCCGGGGTTAAAGTTGGTCGGAAAGGCAATCGATCCTGAGTTCTCAAGGCATAATCTTGGTATACATACGCTATCATCAGTGGTAAAACAGTACTTTATTACCTGATCTTGGTTTGATGCTTCCGAATGTTGTGTCCTTATACGTTAAGGGATTTGAGGTGGGAGGGTGATTTCTGTCGTAATTTTCTCCTGCTGGGGGCGGTACAGGCGCAGTAGGACTTCGACTCTGCTGAGATGAAAAATGAAGTTTGTTGTACTTGTTAGTATGTTTATTACATGGCATTGAATTTTCATTTTTTACGAGGGGTTACAAAATACAAGTTATCAATGAGCTTTTCAATTTTAAATCCATATTCACCCGTGAAAGAGACCGCTAAAATCTCTCATACAGAGGGTGTATCTCAAAGAAGTTACAATATGGGTTACTCCATTTCATTTAGAATCTCTACGGCCCTGTGCAAGACCTAATCAGATGTATTTTGGGATATTAAATGTAGTTCCACCAATAAGGCTATTCCATTTTAAATTCATACCCCTCCATGGAAGATTTCACCCACATTACAAATGGAACAGCCCATATGTTCCAAGCTATTTTCATATTGAGTAAACTGAAAAGTCTTACAAATTTATATCTGGGTTCTTCTTAGTTAATATCTTGGTAAAGAAAATAACAAAAAAATAAAACCTATTCCATTCAGACCCTGATTTGTTGTTCTGGGATTTTTTTCTGGTCTTTTTGGTGATTTTCAGGGCTAGTTCCCAGAAACCATTGCATCAGATTTCAGCAACTCGCATATCACACCTTTTCTTTGTACAATATATACTTTGTCTTCGTCCATCAGTGATGAAGATGACCAAAACAAGACAAATAATTCAAAGGATGAAAATCCTCAAAAAGAATTGCGATGTCACAGAGAAGGAAAGTTGTGCAGCATCAACCTCACTCTTTCGTCCCGACTCATCTATATCCAATGGCAAGACAAAGTCAAGACCACTGGAGATGATACTGGATGCAGTGGACAGCCTAAAGAGACTTTCTGCTGTTGTTCTGAACAAGGATATAATGGAAAAGGGTTCAGAATTTGGTCTAGTTGCCACTCGTGCTCTATCATATGGGGATACACTCGAGCCACCAACCATCAACCGTCTACGCAGGTCGATGTTATTGGTATCAGTGTCACTGATCATCTCAGGGCTCAGGTGCCTTTAACCCAACCTAGTCAACTTAGCTGATAACAAATCACTAAAAACAAAGGTAACTGGAATGTTGAGAAAGGAAAAGAACTAGGAAAGAAGGAAAAAACAATCAAGCCTGAAAAAAGCGCAGGAACTGGAAACCTGTTTCCCAAGAAATCTTACTATTTGGATGGAAATTTTGTGATGTAAATAAAGAAAATTTTGCATTTTTTCTAGCCCTGATTAAACAATATGCAATATATAGGCTTCAGGTCAAATGCATAATGGGAAATCCTGGCAAGACATTATTGGTGTACTCCTTACCTTGACAAATTCCATCACAGCATTCTTCTGCATCTGTTTCGTCTTCTGTTTAGAGTAGTGCATGTTTTTTTTTTTTCTTTTTCCTTTTTTCTCTTCTTCTTTTTTTACTTTTTTTTCCTCTTTTTTTTTTTTTTTTTTTTTATTGTGTTTTATCGACATGCGCAGACATCTGTGCTTGTGCCTCGATGCCGGGAGATTCCCGATCCAGGATCCCGGGGAAATTGGCTTGGGATGCGTTGGTGGCGGTGGTGTTGGGTGTGTATCTATAGGGGGGTGAAGTTGGTGGGGGAGGGGGACGCATGTTGCGGTGGGTGTTTGCCGGAGTCTATCGGACGGTAATCTCCATTGGGTAACGTGCCATTTACATGGTTATTATGTGCACCACTGTAGAAATGAAACGAGTTTTGTAGATTAACAACACTGAAACAACAACATCATTGACACTCTTGGGGTCAGTCGATGTCAGGAAAATATGCTAATTTATAAAAAGAAATTTTATTGGCATTAAGTAACCAGGAACCAGAGTTATAGTTAAACTTACATTATAGCACCTTTATTGGTAACAAAGAAATTGGTAATTCTCATGGAAAAATCATGTCACAAAAATCGTACACTGTCAACTGTCATCACCATATTGTAGACAGTGAATCTGAATAATGGGCATTGATTTTTCATTGCCCCATGCATGGTAATATGAGCAAAGTGATGTTATTTTGTGAAATGTACAAGTTGGAATAATTCCATTCTTACAAGTGAGTATTTTTTTTATTAGAACACCTGTTACAAGTTCCTTCTTTGCATAAAACTATGGTGTGGACTATGTTTTTTAAATGAACTAAAGCGCCCTCAAAATTGTTAAATTTAAATTAAAAACAATAAAAGCCACATTTTTGAAGAGCACCCCAATTTTTGCACAGAGGTTGTGTTGGTAACTTGTCTAGTGAACTAGAACTGCGAACAGTAAAACCACACGTGCGTATGTCATAAAGAAGGGATTTGTAATTAGAATTGAGATCCCAGATTGTTAAATTTAACAGCAGGCCTGGAAACTCAAATTTCTGTCCGCCATATAAAATAGTGCAACCTCACGAAAATGACCTTCTAACGTGGGATTTGCCGAACCAATGGAACACTAATTGATGAGCGTAGCCGTACATGGCACTATCTCCCAGCTATTTAATACGGGAAGGGCAGTTTCAGCAGCGTTGAATTTGTATAGGAGATTGATATTTATTATTCTATTATAAAATCATTCTTATTTTGATCGACACAATATGTTCAAGCTTGACCATTCACTGATATAGTTTACTAGCCAATACCAAAGCCAACAGTGCCATATCTCACAATTTTGGAAACTGGGGCACTCTAAACAATGGGCTATTACTGCTTTAACCAAAAACCAAAGCATGTGTGTTCAGTTTGACTATTATCAGCAGTCAAACTGAAAAAGCATAATGGTCATTGGATTCAAGCAAGCAACATTGCGAATTATGTGCAAATTGGTGTGGTGTTTAAATTTTGGCATAATTGTATTGTACCCTTTGCACCTACATTGTATCATGTGCTTTATTCTGTTAAAAGAATAAAGCACATAATAGAGAATAGGTGAGAAGGGTATAATGGAATTATGTTTAAATTTTTAACAATTAATTTGTGCACTTTGTGCCACTTTAGTCTTAGTTCATCTACACCAGATAAAAAAATAATAGAAAGAAAAGAGAATCCCTCTACAAGCCACATGTACAACTGGAAGTCAGATTTGAAAGTTAAAATTGTCAATGTCAGTAGTAGACTGCTTCAATGGACGTGGACAATGTAATACATGACTAATTATGTTTTGAATACAAACAGTAGCAACTCACATTGAAAGATGGTATGGATATGTGCCACCCATAAGACCCTCATTTTCAGGCGGATTTCAGTTCCACAGACTCCCATTTTAAGCCTACTTCAAGATACCTTTTATGTAAAAATCTGTTTTTGACAACATTTTACTTAAAATACCTCAAAATTTGATAAAAATCAAGCTCCAACACCCATTTCTGATAAGAAATTACCCAAATTCAGTTCCACAGACCCTTATTTCAAATCCCCAAATCAGTTCCGCAGCTCCCAAGTTTGGAAATCTGGGAGGCACACACCTACCCAAAATATGGGAGTAGCAAACAGTTTAGGTCAATGCTCTGAAATGATAATTATGACATTGACAAGGACCTTGACTAAATCAAAATTTGCTCTTCTAGATATCAAAATTGAGGGAGTGCATTGGACACTTCCCAGATAAGTTACTTACTTATTAACCCTGTGATTATCTGTGTGGCCCTCCACACCCGTGACAGTAGGCCTCCTCATTGCTCTCCTCTGACCACTTAAGGGAAAAAATTACATAGGGATGACACAGGTTAGTAAGTGCACTACTTTACAGAGATTGGGGATGAAACTGGTTTATCATCTAATAAACCTGGTTTTAAAGAAAACAATCCCAATCCTGGCTATATGGGATAAACCAGTTTTATCATCCAATAAACCTAGTTCACTAGCAAAGCATTTCAGTCACCATTCTGAAAAAATCTGCCAATTCTACTATGGGAATTATTTTCATTTTGTATTGATTGTGTGCTCTAAGTTGCCTTTTTAACATTACTTTTCTGTCAAACTTTCATTATTTTGCCGTCTCCAGGATACATGTAGCTATTGTGTTAAGCAATAACTGTCATGGTATGATGGCAAATTTTTATGGATGATTGAATGAAATGCAACAAGTTAATTTAATGCACATATATAATTAAGAGAGTGCACACAGAAGTTTGTTTAAGCCCATGATATACTTCCAGTCGCAGCGAGTGATTTCTGCGCATGAGTATGCGTAGCACTTGATGTCAAAATCCGGTATTGCGCACGCCAATCGCTTGCTGCGACTGGAAGTATATCATGGGCCTTAGCCTCAGCATTGTTGGTTATTTATTCTTTGGTAATAATCCCTTGAACCACTGTGCTAATAAGTGAGATACTGTCCTACAAATACCATATTCTCTCTAATTAACACTCAGGAGTGTTGCATTTCAAGGTGGGGGCATTTATCAGAAGAGAATTTTGTACTAAATCGCTTATGTTACCAGATTTTTTTAAATGGCTCTCTACTAGTTCCTTTGATATAGATGTGAAGTTGTTTAGGATACTGCATAGCACTCTGCATGGAGGTAAGGTTACAGAGTTTTATTCTGTTATTGCGACTAGTATTTTCGCTTTGTGTTTTAGGCAAAACACTTTTTTGTGCCATAAATGTCCAACAAGTTGGGGTTTTATGATTTTCATTAGGGGAAAAGGGGATTTATTAGAGAGAGAATACAGTATTTCTTTCATGTTTGAAAGTATTGAGAGAGAAATTCAACCAGCTAAAGTTGGCAAAGATTAGTCTACTAAAATGGTAAATGTTTGAAGCACAGTGGTGACACACCCATCCCCTTATGATACTAGGATCACCAAATGTACCATAAGTTATGGATCCTGTCTACCATTCATACACTCTGCATATTTACGCATATACAGCAGCAAATCAGTGAAGCTGTTAACAAAATTTACGCGGATGTAGTGCGAGTGGATTGAAAATGTCCAGTTGCACTCCGTGTACTGCGTAAGGTGCTTTCGAACGCGTGTGCATCGTGCAGGACTGATTTATTTTCTCAGTGGGTAATTTGTCTTTATTTCCATGATAAAGTGTATTTTTAAAACTGCTGTTTATCACTTTTTATGGCAAATTCTTTTGTTTTCTGTCGTGTATGAATAAGGTTAATAACTGCGCATTTACTTTTCAATGCACTTGCGCTGAATTTTGATGCTTGTCCAAATGAAGGGAATAAGGATACATTAGATGCATCAAAATTTCAGCGCGCGTGCATTGATTTGTCCCATTTTTCTCGCAAGAAGTTTATGCGCAGTTATTAACCTATAATCAGTACATTACTGGTATATAGAGAAATTTGTCCATTGTTGGTATATCTTATGTAATCAACTCTCTTAGTAGACAGCTTCACAAGTATGGCATCCATATTCTTCCAAAATAATACTTGACAAATGTTTGTACTTGTTTATGATAAATCACTAGTAAGTAGCATCAGGTTTCTTCCCATTCAAGAAAAATAGAGAATTCTCCACTTAATCTTTCCAAGTCATTGCAATGTTAGTCCAAAATGTCTCTAATTTCCCTAATTTTAGAATGACCTGGGGAAACTGGAGATTTGTTGAAGATCAATTGAAGCCACAGAGGTGACCCAAAAGATCAATTGTCGTCAACTGGGAATGTTCCCAACGATCCACTAAAGACAGTTGGGGATATCCTCAAATTTACTAGGAACTCTCTGGATGCCATACACAATATTAAAGAATTGAGGCCTAGTACGGTATTCCTCTATCTTGTCAGTTTTACCATGACACTTAAAGCTAGGACTATGCTTACACTTAAAGTCTCAAAATGTGATATTTATCCATCACAAGTTGTTTCCCAACATTGCCCTTTCCTATAATAATGACCATGGGGCCATTACCCAAATACTGTTAAGTCATAGTGTCAGAAGTGCAACATTCCACGTATATGCACAAACCTTGCACATTGCAACTAAACCTGTCTTATGTTTCATTATGTGGAATTTATACTTGACTTAGCGCATGTACACATGACTTAGCACTTGTACACATGACTTAACACATGTACACATGACTTTAATAGCACATGTACACATTACTTAGCACATACATAGCTCAGTACATGTATGTCTCAGTACATATATACATGGCTCAGTACATGTATACATGTCTCAGTACATGTATACATGTCTCAGTACATGTATACATGTCTCAGTACATGTATACATGGCTCAGTACATGTATACATGTCTCAGTACATGTATACATGTCTCAGTACATGTATACATGGCTCAGTACATGTATACATGTCTCAGTACATGTATACATGTCTCAGTACATGTATACATGTCTCAGTACATGTATACATGTCTCAGTACATGTATACATGTCTCAGTACATGTGTACATGTCTCAGTACATGTGTACATGGCTCAGTACATGCATACATGGCTCAGTACATTGCCCTTTCCTATACTAACGACCAAACCTCCAGTTTTTTAGGAACAAAACCCCCAGTTTACAGAGGTCTGATGTCGAGATCAAAACCCCGGTTTTAATGAAATAGTGACCTTTGCATTGAAGGAGTCTATGTTAAATCCCATGTAAATCTTTGGCAAAGTACTGGCAAGATAGAGCAAAGACTTCATAGTTTTTATTACCTATACACTTGATAATCAACATGACCCAAATCAGTGTTTACTTACAAAAGTGACGCCATCAAAGAAAATGAGTCCGAAGTAGTCTGTTACATACACCTCCTTTCACCTGAGCCTACTTAAAATATCTTAATACCATTTTAATCCCACGACTGAGAGTGTATAGGTATTATGATGACATTGCTATTGGAGTCTAATAGCAGCACATGAAATACCATACTCTTTAAATGGGTCAGACTAGCTGGTGTAGGTGAGATTATATCAATCTAGAACTCAGCAACATTTTGTGTATAGGATTAGCTCCATGTTGGTAATTCTTTTTCAATTATACGATTTGTGGTGGTACGCTGAGCACAATTTGTCGGTCACTGTCATTGTGCGATTGATCTAGTCTCAGACGTCACATGTTGGTGGTTACAATGCCCAAATAGGGGTTGTCGCCCCTTTAACTACATTGACGTGATTGCTCGAGACATCCAGCAGGATCCGTCTGACATCCCCAACTTAATGACGGACAGGGACATTTGGTGCTACATGGTGAACAGCATCTCGGTTGCGGCCGCTAGATAGTTAGAGTGGTGGTATCAAGATATTTTAAAATGGCTCAAACAAAAGGAGACATTTGTAACAGACGAGTTCCGCCACCCTTTCCTTGATCGCATCACAAATTCTACCACTTACATTTCAAGAGAACCCGGTCTTTTTACACTGCTGTTTTCATTAAATGATGCCGATGACAAGGGTCTGGGCCTGTAACATGCAGGACGCATGCAATGTCAAGAAAAGCATGCCATGGGTGCAAACAAAACAAAAATAGGTGCTGTCAGTATCAAATTCCACACAAAATCAAATTTGGTGGCAAAATTCAAATGGATAGGGTTATCTACAACATTTTTATTTGTTTCAACTGTGGCAAATGAGTTTACAAACTATTTAATATCCCAAATTGAAATTTAAATTTCCACTCAAGAAATACTGTCCAAGCCTTTCTTTCACCTTCCATTTTTCATCCCCAAATCAAAAACACTACCACTGTACATCTTATATAGTTTACCAGTAAAAGGGGTTACTGATAATGTTACTTTCCAGTCACTTACCTACTATAAATTTGTTAGTAACCCTAATGATCATTTGAAATGTTTTGTGAGAAAGGGGCCAAAATGTTTTGGAATTCCCAAAGGTTGATGAAGGACCGACCATACAGTTTTAGTGTGCGAAATTCTTCGGTGATCCACTATTGTTGTTTGAAACAAGATGTAAATCTTTACTCTTATTCCCTTCATTTTTAATATCCAAAATGCACCAATTCAGAATGATTCAACACAATCCCATAATGCATTGCTCCACCCTTACACTTCACTATCCTAAACCCAGGTCAGTACCTACAACCCTGGTAGATTATGTATAGGTTATAACACAAAATCTCAAAATTCACTGACCTAAGACTAAGCTTGTTTGGACTTATTAAAATTTAGAATGCATTTGTATACTGATTCCAAATTAAGTTCACAAAAGAGTATAATTTTAAGCATAATATAATTTTTTTTTTTAAATTTGAATGGAGTCACATGACCTTATTAGGGTACAATAACCAATCATAATGCATTCTGGGATTGGTTTAACAATCCTCTCGTATCAACCATTTCCCCTTTGATGAAAGTAAATAATCATGGATGACTTCAACCAAGTAGTTGTAAATTTGAATGGCATCATTTACTACCATAGCCAATACATGGGACCTATTTCAAATGTAGGCTACAACAGAGTCTTTTCTCTACTATGAAACGCGCCCCAAATGGAAAACTCTTGGATTAATTTTACCCCGTCACAACCATGGATTAATCTTATAAATGTATCACACATTTTACTTTGTAAATGCAGGTATTCTTTGAAAGTACTATGTGAATTTCACAGTATTTGTTTGATGATTTTCAATTTTGCAATCGTACTTTAATTCAAAATTCCGAACCATAACAGCTGTTTATGAAATTTGACCACCCTGCTTTTACACAGCAACTAAAAATTTCCAAACACTTGATTAGTTTTACTTCTGATAAAAACCCAAACACTTTTTGAGTAAACAGGTTGAAAGAACACACCAAATAATTGAAAAAGTCCTAGAAATGTAAATTTCCCTCCCCATTCTTTAAAATGAATATGGAACACCGTCACCATTTTCACCCCCCTCTCTCTCTTTCTCTCTCCCCCTAGTGAAAATATTATTATGTTTATAGTACTTCATTGATCATTTGGTGTGTTCTCAAAGTTGGTTAGCCATGTGTAAAGACATGGCTAAGTATGAAAAAGAAGCATCACAGAGGAGAAATACAAAGGTTTGGATGTACAACACAATACGGGTATAACACAGGAGAAAAATTAGACAACCACCGTGAACAGAAACAGTTTGCTACAAATGAATGCTTAAAACAGCACTACCTATTATTGCTGATGGCAAAAGAATAGGTTAAACTTAAAATGCTGAGCAAAATAATTAAATAGTGTACAAGAGGCTTCTACTCTTTGATTGTGTATGGCCAAATGGGAAAAGGATCTCTGAACTTGTGGAAAAAAATCATAATCTAATGTAAACTACATTTTGTTCTCACTTCTTCCAATCATTACAACTAATCGTTTTCTTACTTAAAACAAACCATAATTTGGACTGAACATTACAGACAATTCTTGTGCTTTTTCCCATTTACACATTTAAACCTTTCAGGGTTAAATTATTGCAAAAATAACACACAAACAATGCTGAAAGCAAGTGACACTTCATTGGAATAATTTTATATTTTTTCATTAAATTTGTATATGACAAAAGATAAAAAAGAAATGAATCTGATTCTCCCCTTTTTAGCATATATTTTACTTGCATTACACCATTCACCAGAAATTAAACCAACTGGATTGAATCACTTTTAACTAAAATCAACTGGGTTTTAAATATCAAGTGGAACCCTGTTCAATGTGTTTTGAATCCAGTCCAGTTAAAAGCAATTCAAATCCAGTTGAAAAGTGACAAATTCTGTATTAAAATCCATATAAACTCAGTTAAACCTTGACAAATCCAGGTTACTGGAATTTAAACCTGGGTTAATACTTACTTGTCTAGGTTGCCAGGAGTTGAAATAAATGCACCTAATGACTGAGGTCTAGGTCTAGTGCTGCTAACAGAAACACAACACACATAAACATACATTGTACACACAGTCATACATCACATTAAAAAAAATTAATACAAGACGGTGACAAAATTAAGATGGCAAAGCGCAAACTAAAGCATATGAATTTCTTTTAACACTTAAAGCGGCACTGGCACATTTTCATAAACTATGAAATTTCTTCAATTTGCCCTCAAATGATAGTCTAGGCCATTGGAGGAATAGATATATTTTACACATAAATTAATTTACCCCAAATCAGATACAGGCATTAATAAGACTAGGCTAAAGGCATGTAAGATAACTTTGAAGTTTGCCATAACTTTAATCAACAAATGTGTCTATTGCATGAAAATCACACTCATACTCATTGATATTAACCCTAAGGCTACTGAATATTGCAAAATCCCACAACACTGAGTGAGGAAAATGCACTAAGTCCCTGATGTAGTGATTGCATCATCAAACGAAGACACATATGGGCACAAAATTGCTGACCGGGCCTGAAGAGCCCTGGGTGGATGCTGTGGGAATCAACTCTGCGATGTGTTTTCTTGTGTTTAACACCATTTCTGTCATCTGCTGAATAAAATCACTTTGGAGTGATTTTATTATAAAACCGTTCTGTTTACCCATCAGGGCATTGATTTGGACCTAATCATTTCAGGTGAGGACTAATGTATATAAAAAAAGCTTTACAACCATGCAAAAATATCAATTTTGAAAAATCTTGAGGGCACAGTATAAGATTTTTCAAATGTGCCAGTGTCCCATTAAGGGTTTTGTTTTCAAGTGATTAGCATTTTTTTCCAAAATAATAGCAATTTCTCCTATCATACTCCTTTTAACTGTTACAGGCATACAGCATATAATGTTAAGTTCTATCAAAAATGTGCAGAGCATATAATTCTCAAGCCTTGCAACATTATCAAATATCTATTTGGTAATGCCAACAATAAATAAATTTTCAAAATTTGAGAAAATGAGAAATATTGTAGTTTTTTGAAAATGAGAATCTTTATATTTCTACCCAATTATTATAGTGCATTAATTTTAGCAATTTACAATTGCTCCTAGCATTTGTTAAGCTAACATGTATTTACAGACATGAAAGGGGACCACTAGCACAGTGATGTCATTGAGCCGAGATAGAAACACTGCTCAGCTGATAGCAGTTAATTGTTTACTTTTGACTGCCAAACTGACCAAACAAAAGCATCACAATTATCCTAAATATGTTAATGTGATTGGAAATAGTATATTCATAGTTGGGACTGAAAATATTTTTTTCACAAATATTCACATTTAAAGCTAAACACAAGGATATATCCAGAAAAAAATGTGCCCCCCCCCCCATTTTTTTTCCAAAACCAGGTTTTTGGCAGATTTAGAATCAAATCACAACTGTGAATAAGTTGATTTTTATGTAATAAGATGATTTAGTATTTTCTGCCATGCATGACAGAAAATCAAAGCAAGCTTATCTATAGGACCAATTCGGACAGCAAGTAAGCTCACAACATATTTTGGTTTTAATTACTTTCTTGTCCAATAAACCTATGAAATATTCTTGGTAGATGTTCTACAACCAATCACACGCAAATTTAGAGATATTCATATCCTCAGAAAATCTCCTTGTGTCTCTTTAACTTAGTCAATATGACAATATCATCTGGAATAATGAAATGCTAACTTAATATTTAACTTTAGTGCTTGGAAATAAAAGCGATGATAACCTACATACTGATGCTATAAAATTCATTTGAAAAGAAAGCCGTAAATGGATATAATTGTGGCCTTTAAACCCACAATGAAATATGAACAAGACAGTGAGGGGTAAGTGATTCTGAATACAATTTGGTAAGAATTGCCAAACTACAGAATACCTTACCGAGTGTCTGGATTATTTTAAAGCTCCTTTCCTGTAACACTGCAGTTTAAGGGGTGAGGTATTCTGAACATGTTCTAAATTGTTTTTGAAAAAGAAATACAGTTGTTATTCTGCATTTTAGAAGAATTTAACCCTCTGGGCACTATGACCTACCATACAATCTGTCCGATTGGCTCATTACAGGACACAACAGGAGATAGCCATCAGAGTAACCAATCAAATTAGTGCTTTCAACTATATTTCTCTGTAAACCATACTACCATTCTTACAGTATCTCTGATTGGCTCATTACATGACATTATCTTCCAAGTAACCAATCAAAATAGTGCTTAGATGTCGACAGATAAAAGGTGCCCAGGGGGCTAAGATAAGACGGTGACAAAAGTCAAAATCTTTCTGTACTCTTGTTTGTTTTGGTATGTCATTTTTGACGTTCAAATTGTCAGAATCACCAATACCCAATAAATAGAGAACAACTTACACGTCCCAAGATCGAGACAGAGAAAGCTTAGCTTTAATGCAAGGTGGCGTTTTGCGTGGTGCTGGAATTGGTGGGGGCTCCCTAGAATAAGCATAGCAAGGCAAGACAAAGAAATGGAACAAGCAAATGACAAACACAGACTGGAAAATACTCTCAACCCCATATGAGTTAACCAGCTTGTATTCACATCAATGTATGTGTGGTCAGTGTATGTTGTAAAAATGATTAAGAGATGTTGGGTTTTCAAAGAATTTATCAGTCATAAGATCATTCTTTCAAGTAAGTTACCATAGTAATTTGCAAAATTGACCAATTCCATGGCATACATCTATAGTCACAGACAAAATTAGATACCCAATTCTGCATTCTAAATAATTTGGGCAAGGCCCTTTCATTCATTACTCAAACCCAAATAGAGTCTTGTATAGGTTGGGATTGAATTGAGCGTAACTTTGAGGAGGCACCATCAATCTATTACTCAAGGTGTAAAATGTGAGAAATGCAAATGTGAAATGCGAGCTTGTTTAGAAAGGACATTTTCACTTATTACTCCGCCTAAAGCAAGCCAAGTCTGATAAGTGATATAGGCTGTGATTAGGTCAAGTTTGGCATAAGGTTGTGATTGAGTTGGCTTATGGGAGCACGCAGTCCTCTATTACTCAAAGAAAAGTTGGGTCTAAAATTACAAATTTATTGGAGCATTGGCTTGTGAATGAACCTTTTCAATTTTAACTCAAGCCCAATCATGGTCCCTGGTATTGGCCATGAAAGCTCTTTCATTTATCCTACAATCTCAATCAGGTCTGGTATAGGCTGTTATAGGTCTAAGCACAACTATAGGTGGGGCCACTTTAATTTCATTTATTACTTGACTGCAATGACACTTATCTATCTAATCATAAAGTGTGTTTGTTCTAATTAGGTTATGCAGGCACAGAAATTGGTCCATTTATTTGGCTCTTGCCTAACGATAAGTGTGAATCCCTTAACACACTGACTCACAGGCCTGGAAAAAATTGGAAATCAGGAACCTCCTTCCAGGGAAATTATGGTCATTAGGAGGTAAAATTGGACTACAGACATACTAGAATGGTGGGGAAATCCTTAATATTTGGTGGGAAGTTTCCTGCTTCCAGGAATAACATTTTTTTCCAGGCCCTGCTGACTCATATGATGTGCGATGTATTTTCTTGGCCTCTTGTATGGCAGAAGGCTGTATCTCCTAGTTGAAATCTACTTATTTACAATATGTTCTTTAGCTATAGATGAGTTGACATGTGACTAAACGCCGGGCACGACAAAGCACTGGCCCCTGCAGTATGGGGAGCACCTGCAGGCTTGTGCGTTTAAATTCGCGCTCAATCAGGCGTGATTAAGGCTATTGAATGGGGTAACTGTATGGGCATATTCTTCCCCCTCTAACAAATGTCAGTAGACCATTTGCTAACTTGTGTGTGTAAACATTGGATGTCAACCGGTCTCTATAGATAGTTCCTTGTGAACTTTCTTTTATGACTCGTTGCTTTGGAAAAGTCATTTGTAAAGAAATTAAAGAATTACTTATTTGCCAAATGTTTAACACTAATTAAATTCCTTCCAAAAAATCTATCAACAACCCTGGAACTTCTTTTATTGAACCAACAGGATGGTAATCAATTCCCTTGTTTAATTTACAAAGTTGCTGTTTGCTCCCTGGACATATTTGGTAACTTGCTGCCAAAATGTGCAGTTTCTGGTGTGCTATGAACTGCATATATTGTCTTTATAAAATAGTTGTCAAGGTATGGTAATTGAGGTTTTTCTTTTTTTTTCTTTAAAATCTTAAATGATGCATTTGCATAATAAAAACTATGTAAAATGAGCATTGCATAATAATATAAGATCAGGCCTTTTGAGCCTTCAGAATCTTTTTTGAATACAGTAACATGGTGCTGCACAAACTACAAACATTGAACTATGCACTGGCTATCTACTACAGACCTGCACCTATTACATTCGATGCAGCAATGTAGAAAGAATGTTTTACATTTTTCGATATCATGCCCACTAGTTTGATTTTCCCCTCCTCATTGACAGATTCATAGAGTGACATGCAATTTTCTCGAACTTGGTTGCATCTTGTGTGTGAAATTGAGTGGCAAAATGGTGTCAAACTTAATGGTTTTATGATAATAAACCAATCTACAATGAACAAGAAAAGCCCTCATTTATTTGCAGCCAGACAAAGCATTGATCACTGAAAATAACCATGTGTACATATTATTACCAATGCCACTCGGTCTTTTAAATAATCTGGTCAACTTTTAATTTTCTAGTTTCTTCTGTCCTCTCTCTAACTTAAGGGTGTCTTTGCTTCATTAATAACCTATCTAAAAAGTTGGGTAATTTGTGAGTGGTACTTTAATCATGGAGATGATACATGGCTATACATACAACTGATCACAAAAAGCATGTTAAAGCAAACTTACTCTTTTGAAAGCGATGCATGAGCTCCTAGGCTGGCTCTTCGGAACGGCCTGGGGATGTGCCTTGGGGAAGCCATTGGGGATACGATGGGGAGATGGCGAAGATGACGCATGCATCGGGGAAGTGGGTGACGAGATCTCAATCTCTAAAAACGATCGTAACATTAACTGGCAGCACAAGACAAAGAGAACAATAGAACTACACAACTCTTGCACTACAATAAAGACATAAGCTTGGAAAAACTTTCAGTGATGTAGATTGGTATATTTATCAAGTTAAGCTAGCATATTAAAACATGTCAAGGATAACGGCAAATAAGATACAGGTAGGTTACATTGTTCATATTGAGTCCTAGATTCATGTTCAAAGGATGCACAGAGAGGCATGTGTATATTATTAACTTATTTGGAATTGAGAGCCTGTTTGGAATTCAAACATGAGAAACTAACACAATAGACTTCAGAAATCTGGGAAACGCAATACATAGTTGCATTTGAGAGGCAGATGTAATGCAAGAATGGGTACACGATTTGTATCTTGCAATGTGATTATAGCGTCAAAAAACTTACATCTTACTTCCGGGGTTTTTTTTTTTCGAATTCGACCTGATTGATGGTTTGGGCAAAGAAGCAAATAATATCAATAAACTAACCATGATATTAAAATTTGAAGAGCATACCTAACCTTAAATCAAGAGTTTGAAATGAATTACATTTTTTATATGAAAGTTAAGGGGGAATTTAAGATGTTTATGATCTGACATTAATGGAGAATCATGGCCATGCTTAATTTTCAGAATTGCTTCTAAAAGCAAGTCAAATAGGGAGAAAGACGATCAGAGTATCAACCACCATCAATATCAAGGAAACAATGATTCACATCGTGTCCCTGAATCAATGTAATACCGGACTTAACATTATTAACCAAGAATCAGCTGGATCCAGGTTACAGGGTTGTCAGGGCAGCTGAATTATATTTAACTGGATCTCAGCTGATTTCTTAAAGATGTAATATTCAATTCTAAAATAGAACACACTCAGATAGGTATAAGAGTACCTAAATAATTTTTTTAGAGACATTGATTATATTTCATGGCATTCCATAGCAGGCATAATATTTGTTGCTTGTATCACATGACAACCATGGATTTCTGGACTGGATAGTTAATTTAAAACCTATTAATTCCCACTTTATTAGACACGTTAAAGGGCGTGTTCCGAATCGTCGTTGGGACCCCCCTTATTTACCCCCGAAGTAGTATCGATTTGGATATCAATGAAAGGCCGTAGTTTTCTCATTGTCGTCCTGAATTTTTTGAGCCCCTGAATCCATTTCATTCCCAAGATAAAACAAAACCGCCGTTTAGTGGTTAAAACCACTTTAATGAGCACAGTCTTGAATAGGAATTGCAACATGCATTATTGCGGTCTACCATCAAACCGCAAGTTTGTTTCCCCACTGTACTTATGGGGTGTGTGTGTGCAAGTGCCAGACATCATATCAAGTAGAGAACACATACCATAAATCGGGAACAACCACCTTTAAGCAATGATGTTTAGATTTTTTTTGAACAACTTGACCTAATGTTTTTTCCTGATTTTAATACCTTAAAAGAGATCACTTAAAAAGGGTTAGAATCACATTAAAAGTGGAAATTTACAAAGCTGTGATAACACACTCAGGGATCTCCAATTTTTAACATTATTATCCCACCATAGCCAAAATTCCTCACAACAATTTATCACGAATGGTACGATTGCCCGTAAGCCTCACATCATAAATTCAGCTAGAAAGTGAGAGAAATGAGCAGTTTTGCACACGAAAGGACACGAGTTTAATGGGACTGGTCATATTTGATTTAAACCCAGAAGCCCAAAACACGATGCTAACACATATGAGCCTAGGCTGATACTCGTATCACTTTTCCCAACCAAAGCCACTAACAACATTGGATAGGGGCAGCCAGGGAATAGTCTTTTTCTTAACTGTCCAAAGTACTTCACATTTGTTTCCCACCCAGGATTGTTGGGTAGCTTGTTAAGAGGTACAAAGACACTAAAGCACTCCTAGCCTCATGTTCCAGATTGATTGTTGTATGTCCCTGAATCCAATCAGCTTTCTAACCTGAATTACTGAACGACACCATGTCCTACCTGCATCATTACATGTATTTAGCATGGTTATTACAGCACGCAACGGTAAACTTTAAGAGTGCTACTCATCAGACAGACGACTTGGTCTTCTCATAAAGGGTCCAGGATCAGTTGAGGCTATGGTTGAATGTATTTAATCAGGTTTTCATTCATTTTATTATCTGTAAGAATTTATCTTTGAGCTGATGCAAGTGTATTGTTTTAACTCTAGTTGGTCAGTTTAGTTTTGATGTCCCTTGCATTCATCAGTGCAGTCCCGTTAGGACCGTATCTTTTTCTTGTATGAGAAAACAACAGCTACGATCTAACAAAAAAAAACAAACCAACTATAATTCATGCAGATCAGGGTGTTCTAAAAACCTAAAAGCACCCTCAGGTCCATTTATTTAAATTTATGTAAATGATGTCTATACACATAAGGATTCAACAGCTTTTCAAAACTAAAACAAAATCTTTTCAATCGGTTTTAAATGGCCAACTTAATTAATTAAAATTTGCTATTTTTGTTCTTAAATTGCAGAACAAAGAAGGCATATGTTATGCTCTAAGAATATATTATTCGTAACAGTCCAACACATACATTATACTTTAATTTATCTAGCAATCTCTTCACCAGCAGATCAGCTCTCAGTTAGGGTTATATCGAGTGAAGATTTCATTTGTTTTCTACTTTTACCGAATCATTAGCACAAGAATTCTAATTTTTAAGACTAAGGATGTCATTTGTGATTTTATCAGATCGTTTGGTGTGTGTGTGGTTTTAACATATATATTTTGAAAAGTCATATTTGTTAAAGTGTTTTCCTGTTTGGCATAGGACCTCCCATCTACAAATAGCCACTGGTCCTAACTGTTGTCCAGTGGCTCACAGGCGGGGGGGGGGGGGAGGTTGCCCCCATGACGACTTTGGCCGGGAAAAATTGCAAAATCATGCTAAATCAGCTTGTTTTTTTAGCCCTCTGACCGGGAAAAATTGGCCGTTTGACACCCTAAGAGGGAAAATTTCCCAAGCTTGGGAAATTTTCCCCCTCAGACGGGTGCCATACGCCACTGCCTGTTGTCTTTTATGGACAGAATTCCTGATTTCTAGAAGCACTTATGCTTCACATGGAAATACATGTTCTGAATTAATTATTGATTTTTAATTGTACCAAAATCTCGTACAAGGCCTCTGATATTTTGTAGATTCCATTTTTTTCTTATTTGTTTGTTAAGTTAATCACGTTTCCGTAATCTATGTGGGTTATAACTTTTAAAACTACAAGTCAATTGCATGCCAAATGTCCTGTTTTTTTTTTTAACTCATGCATCATCCAGAGTAACCAAAACTATTCAACGGAATGACAAGAGTCATATGCCAACAGGTAGCAAGGCAAATGCTCATGCTATAAAGTGCTACTGTAAAGAGGCTGTAGATTTTCTGCCAATACTTACTTTTTGGTTGGCCAATTTAAATAATTTTTTTTTTAATTGTTTAAATATGCAAAAACAGTTTCTCAATTTTGGCTTTTGGTTTTGAATTTATCATGTTTTGATGCAAATACACTAATAACCAAAGCATTGCATGTGTAAAACTGATACATAACAAAGTGGTTATGTGCTGGGCACATCATGTTAGTAGAAGAAATAAAATTGTGCAGGCCAGATGCCAGTCACGATCCATACATGCAATTGAGTGTCTCTCACAGGCACATGCTAGTCACATGCTAGTCACATGCATGGAGAGTGTCTCTCTGGGCATGCCAAGCCACTTACAACAGTGGGTGGCCCCCCCTTTTTGCAGCAAAAGGACTATTAGGTATAGCGTTGCGATGAGCAAATAACGGACTACCAGGAGCTGAGTCGGTTATCGGGACAATGTGGAGTCGTAACTGGTTCTCGCCAAATTTCTGTCTCACCAGGTGAATCGGATTTAGGGGGCTTGTTTGGTGGTCTGGTTATGGTATTTGGTATGAGGACTGCAGGGGGAAATTGCGCTCCTGAGCATTTGGATTGGGAATGAAAGTAAACGATCTTTGTTTTAAGGACGGGCTTCCGGGAGCGGATTTCTGAGTGATAGAGGCGTCATCCATGCGTGTTTTGGGTAGGGGATTGGGGCGTATTGACCTCAACATGATGTCGGTGTATGCACGGTGGCGCATTATTGGGCTGAGATGCGGATCAACTTCAATTTCGTCATGAGCCTGCTTTGATGACACGGCCCGGGGGTGGCGGTGAATCCATTGTGGGCACATCGGTATAGGCACGCTGTCGCATTGAGGCTACCAAGAGGAACTCCTGCTGGGTACGTGTCTTCATGGATGCTTTCCTCATAGTGATGGTCGGTCCTCTGGCTTTCTAGTTTTCTCCATGACTCAGTGATGTTCGTTGATCGGGTGGCGATGGTTTTGCGGGACGTGGTAGCCAAAGAATGGTGGGACTGTGGTGAGAGGTGAATCACTACAATAACGACAGGGAGAAAATAACAAAAACAACATATGGAATGTGCAATTACCTAAGGCAATCATGCATCTTTACATTTTGAGGTCTTATTTATCGCAAGCATTATCTATCTCATGCCACTATTTCTGTGTGCAGGAGGTAGGGCGGGATGGGTCAAATAAACATGCCAGTTCAAGAGGAAGAACTACTGAATACACACTGTCGCCCATTATTAAACTTCAGATACCATACCATAATTACTGCCCAGCCCTAGTTATGTGTTGGTGAAAATACATGGTTTTTACAAGTCTGTTGAATGATAACAGTGGTAGGGTTATTTTAAAAAAAAAATCCATGGCACCGTTATTCAGTATGTATTTACAGCAAACAATGCAAAAAAGGGAAAGCAGTGTCAATCAAGCAGGGCAATAGTATTGCAAACAAACAAGCAAGCAAGCAAAATACTCAAAATGCAATAAAGGTAGGTTCCACTCTGCTTACACTCAAAGGTAAAAAAACCATTTTCACTAGATATTATTAACTTTGGAAAAATCGATCTATATTGATCAAATACAAGCGTTCCTTTAACATTTTCAATTCAACACTTCCCACTCACACGTCTCCACAGTGACAAACTAAGACCCACTATCTATCTGAATCAAATCAACAAGGTTGTGCTTTCCCTACATCTGTTTTAAATTTTTGACCTAATATGTTATTAAAGTCAAAAATAAAAGGCCAATTTAATAGAAACCCGGACTTATATCATACCAAAAGTATGCAAAAAATCTGATTTGCTGGACTCAGTAGACACGCTTGTATAATTGTGGAAAAAAGTCAACAACTAAATAACAACATTTACACATGCACACCGGACTACAGAGGTATAGGATTGGTACCTAGAAACCAATTGGGTTTAAACTTTCCGACAAAAGAGAGGACAGGAGGATGAAGTTTTTTCAAGTTCAAACAAATAAATATGAAGAAGAACAATGGAATACACAGCCATGATATGGTATGGGTACGTAAATATGACAATATCAACAACAATATAAAACACTTAAAAAATAATGATATTATTATTATTGTATATGGTCTCCCTTACTACATGACACATTGAGATACCAAGATGGCTATCAACCCAATAAGAACTCTCAAGTGGATTACCAATTTGATTTTGATGAAACAAACAAAAAATATTATTAAAAAAGTTGCACAGCTAAGAGTTAACAAGTGGATCCACTAACCAGTCTTCCGCCCCATCATGTGGTTGTGGATGGGTTTAGTGGGATGGGTTGGTTGAGTATTTGGGGTAGTTTGTAAAGGATGAATCATGTTTTTGTGCCAGTTGGTTTCAAATTAGAAAATCTATTCAATGGGTTTTAAGGGGAATGAGCAGAAGCCATCGGTTTGATCAAGGACACAACACAAAACGGTTCAAGTCTGGGGACGTACCTTTGTTATTATAAAGTACATTACGGTCTTCCAGGACTGCCCAATGGAGCAATCAACGGGTACTTGACCCTCTATCTGGACGTCTTTTGTGAAATGTATGTGATCAATCTATCTTACGATAGTTAATTTAATATCTGTTAAAGAACAAAGGAATTCCCCTAATTTGCTGGTTGATACCATGGTCATTGCTGTCAATTATTGATATACTAAGAGCAAACATACGTGATTGTAAACATTGGTAGAAAGTGAATGTTTACATGAAAACACAAAAAGTAAATATTGACAAGTTATACATATAAAAATGTTTAAGCCGAATATATAGCATAAATAGTAATAATTGGAAACAGTTTAATGGCGAAATCATGGGATGAAAAAGAAATTCTGAGCATCTTAGTGATCACGACATTCGACGGGGAATATTTACGGCTCGCGTAAATATTTTTATTACTAATATGAGGTCCTAGTATTGTTTGAATATTATGTATACGGTGCACTTATAGTGATTCCAAAACAAGTTGTTATATTACGTTTGTACATGTACATTTATAATACAAATGTTTTGTTTGCTTACTGTTGTAACAGTGTACTGTGTACTTGTGGTTGTGTGCTCGATGAATGCCAAATATGCTAAATTTAGATCCCAAGCATCGCTATACTTGTTTGCTTTTTTCAGCTGAGGCATAGCAAACATGATAGGAAATGACCCAGATGGATTGATCGATCACACATTTACATTCACGGACGGCCCATAGTTCCTGATGATCATGATAGTGTCTAACTTGGGTATGTGGTTGTGTACTGTGTACACTGTCAGGAACTGGTTGGTGCAGAATGATCTTTTAGTGAAAGCAAAATCAAGGTGGTATTGTGCCCATTAATTTAATGCTGCACGATATACACCCACACAAAATACATTTGTCACTAGCTTACCTTCAAAAATAGGCATTTGTTTACAAGGTGAGCTAAAGTCTACAAGGGTATAAAATGTATCAAAATTTGTGGAGCGCCAAATCTTCAGTTGTCTTAGTTTTAATCTTCCATGTTGTCCGATAGACAACAAAATCACTGTCAATAGCGAGATAATTCACACTATTTGCGTTCGGCCAATTAACGGCGTACGGGAAGTATTTATCCGTGGGATTTCCACGGTCATGGTTGTGGTCTGTATCACAGACTGCGAAAAAAAAATATTATCGCAATTGGGATTGCGTGAGAGACTAACGTTCACGCTCATACTTTCCACACACCGCGTTAGGTTCATTTGGAGTCGAATCAGGGAAGGGAATAAGTGAAAAGATACACTGCCTGAAGTCCAGTGACTGGACTAGGACGGCCCCTAGTCAAGTACCGAATGCTCGCTTAATTGGTTATGTGGTTGACTGCTATCTGGTGTTGTTAGACAGTAGTAAAATTTTATAATAACAAAGGTGGAAACGATCAGAAAAAAATAGAAATTTATCAACAAAATTCAAAATGAGGTGGATTAAAGAAATCTAATTTCGTATAGTAGGAGGGTTGCTACTTAACTAGACTAGAAATAACAAAGTTATAGTAAAAAATTGTGTCTTAAACTGACTTTTTAAGAACAGGATGAGCTCCAAAACTTGTGACCACCAGCTGGCAACTGCACGGAACTATTGGGCTCACTGTAAAGTTGGGCTGTGTGTGTTTTGCGTGGATGAGTGAACCAGGAATACAATGACAGGATTTGTCAACAACAATGGTGGGCATGACAGTGAACAGAGCCAATAAACTTAACATCCCACACAGAGTGCACAGATTGCCACCCCATTATGAGGGTGTTAAGTGGAATTTATAGATTTATGGAACCGAGCAACACCACACAAACTATCAGTTGAACATAGAGCTGGATGTCGCCACCAACGGCAGGGTGTCTGGTTGTTCCTAAAATAGGGACGGTCCCCAGATTTGAACGTTTTTTACATATGTCAGTGTATCCTCAAGAGCCCGCTGGAAATAAATACTATGTTAATGTATATCAGACAACCAAGAAACTAAGATAAGTCATACCTTTTAAGGAATGCTCCGAGCAAACTCGATGTGTTGAGTTGGTGTGCAACTAGTAAAACGGAGTCATGCTGAAATTTCGGGCACGTCAGACGAGTCATTATCAATCTTTTGCATTGCACATTTACGAATCACCCTACCCAATCATGTGCAAAAACGACGTAAGGGCTCCCTGTACTAGTATGCAACCCTGTCTCTAGACTTGATATTTGCAATTCCTTTCTCCACGCCACTGTGAGTCTGTGTAGCTCCTGCCACCATTATGACCAAAAGTCGGTAAGAATGCCATACCGCGGGGAAAGCTGTTCTTTTGGCAACCCTACCACACAGCAACTCTTCGGCATTTTTTAAATTATCCGAATTTCAAAATAACTTTGAAGCACCCAAAACTAGTGGAAATTGTAATATAATAAACTCTGTAATCGCCAAACTGGTCAAAATGGGATCCTGATGTAACAAAGCTTGCGCATTTTACCGTTGCACTTGGTGAGATTGTAAATAATGTAAATACTAACGGGGTAGATATTTAGTAGAATTAGTAGAATATTATTTTTTTCCAAAAAGGACGCTAGAATCCAAATACTATATTTATTTCTTCCAAAAATTTTTTCTAATTTTTATAATCGGTTGTGACTATTTTAGAGTAGTATACGCAATTTTTTTAAATATAACTCCACGCCCAGCCATATATAGAAGTCATGCGTGGTGAAAAACGTTCGTTCAAAATGTGGCATAGTTACAAGATAGTATATACAGAGATTGAGCGGGGAGAGGGATTCCCTGTACCATGATAGCGTACCATGATAGAGCCACCATTTTCGATAAGCTACCTAATTATTGATGCAGAGTGACTTCTACCGGGGATGAACGTAGCGAATAGCGCCACGTACGACTGGCTAACTATAAGCTACAGATTGTTGCCAGTAAATCTAACCAAAGTTCAAGCAGTTGCTTGCTCCGGCAAACTAAAATTCCCCAATAGCTCTTCAAACACCCATTTGAGAGCTCGCACCGTACATCGCAATTGGGTTAAATAGCGAATTACCGTGCTTAAAAGGTAATTTTTTGGCAACATTGAAAACAATTTCGGAGGACAACCTCTCCAATCGGACAGCCACTAACTTAAAAGTCTTCCATCCTCTTTGAGGCGAAGACTAAAAATTTGAATAAATGGACCATTTACCAAAATATGACTTGTCAAAATTGGCAATAGCTGTCAAGGTTACATGTATATTAAAGAGTCATTGTACAAGCAATTAAAAAATGTTAATTTGGCAGTTCCACAAAGTCATAGGCTTTAGATAGTTCTTCCTAGGGGTTTTGTCAGGAAAACTATCACTCAAGAATAATATTGACAAAGCTTTCACTCTTCAGCACTTCAGGAAATTTTCTTGACATACGGTAGTTTATTCCAGATTTTTAACCATTCTTGCTCTAACCAGTCAATTTAGTTTTTAGTCAATTTGTCGGTCTAGTCACTCCAAGAAAAATAACATCATCGTGGTATCTCAACATATTATGGCAGTTAGGAGGCCCTCAAATACACTGGAAACAAAATCTAATCGACATGTGAATGTACAATGACCGGGGTTAGTCCCAGGTTGTGAATACATGAGTGTGAAATATGGCTCTATTTCCACTTGTCTATTTTGATCTGTGTTAAATTCCCAACACCAATTTGATATTAGCTATAATCACATGTTGATGAAGATAATTAAAGGGACATCCTTTGTTTCAAATAACACTATAGTCGCATACATTGGTGTGTAGTAGTTCATCTCATCGTGTAAGTGCAAGAAGGCCATAAGTGCATAGCTGGCCATTTGTCAGACATTCCCATTTAACATACTATATGCCAGTATTGGACATGGCCTGAAATGGTTCTTCAGGTGACACAGTCGCCTGTAGAACCATTCAGAGCCCCTGACTCCAAGAAAGATAACTTAAGAGTCATCCTAATACACGACAGCACACAGATATATCACAAGGCAACTATTGCACTAACAACCTTCTTGCATTTACTCTATGGTGGCAATGTAACCTGCTTCTTATTGCAAAAAAAATGAAAGTGGCCAAAAAACCCTGAATAACAGCATGAATCTGGCAAAAAATGCCCCAAATCATGCTGAAAAACAATGAAAATTAGTAAATTTGGGCAAAAAAAAAAAAGATTGCACTCATAGCATTTTCTTGGAAAAACAGAAGAATTTTAGTCATTTCTTTTTTTTAAACAGGCTAAGGGTCGCATTCTTGTTTTAGAATCGCCTTGCATTCATAGCTGGAATTGACATGTTTTTGTTCTCATCACTATCATTAATCAAAACTCTTTCATTTTCTCCCTCCTTTGATTCAACCTCAAAGCTAAGGATACATTGCCAAAAATTTAAAAAATATGTCTGTACTAAAACCAGTTAATGAACTACTTCAGTAATGTAAGGGTAAAGTTACCACCAAGGTATGCACTGATTGGCTGATTTGAAATCATGTGACATAAGGAATACGTCCCTTTATTGTTACATACTACTCTACAGAGAGCAAGAATCGACACTTACATGTCACGTGAGTAAGAGGGCGGTCTTCTCTGAGAATCGTTAAAGGAATATGATGACAGGGGTCTCCGTCTAGAAGGCAGGCAGGCAGCAGTGCACAACGGGAATTAGAAAGGAGGGGTTATGTTTTTAGGGAACGGTTTTCAAAAATTAGATGTGAAATCAATCATGACAAAATGCACATTGTTGAAACTGTAGAGAGCTTGAAGGAAATTGATGTTGATTGATGAGAAAACACAAAACTTAATGGAAAGATGAGTATGAAAGTCTTAAGAGGACTTGTATGACAGAGGTGAGAATCTCTTATTTTGCTACCAGTATACCTCCTGTAACCATGGTGTTTGTTTCCATAATGGTTTCCTTAACTCTCACATGGAGTCAAGGTGTAACCAGTGTAGAATTATAATGAAGCTTTCTTTGTCTTTGTCTGTCTGTGCCCAAAATCCTATGAGCCACACTGCTAAAATCTGATATTGAAAATCTTTGTATGTGGGATGCAGAGACAATCCTTTCCCAAAAAAACATTGTAACCCAATTAGAGGAAAATGAATCGCTCATCAGCAATATTTTACTTTTCCCACATCAGTCTTTAGTCTTTTGGACACCTCAGATTAAGATAGGACACCTGACTAGCGAGTTGTCACAAGCGTTTCAATAACTAAAATGGCATCAAACAAAAAGATTTGTGCACTCTTTACCAGTAGAATAAGGGAGAGGTTAGAAACTGTCATGTGACTCGCAACACGGTCCGATGGTTTCTGACCAATAGAGTGCATCCATCACCAGTCCATCATTGAGTAAATAAGGAATAGTGATACATTCCAATAGCTCTCAGGTGATCAATAACAGTTTAATTACAACAAGATCAGATGTTGCTCTAGAGCATCAATCGCTAGCTGGGCTTTACTATTGGTTTATCTCCGATGTGCATCTAACTGATTGCCAAACAATGGCTTACAAACCAATTGGTTTGATAATGTGTGTCATAAAAACTGAAAATTTATTCAATTTATTTAAATACACTAACACCATGGCATCAGGAGGTATGCAGTAAGCATGTGAAATATCACATCAGAGCTGAAACATATGTGTGAAAAATCAACACTCGATGAAAAGCAAGAGTGGAAAACACTTTTAAAGTGAACTATCAAAGTTAAAGAAAAGTATCCATTTGTTGAATTGACATGGAACTGAGGGTTTCTAATCTTTTGGCCATTTCATTTTATTCATATCTGCCGACCATTTGTCTAGAAAAACAGACAGGCGCTGCCCGAGGATAAAGCTCTACACAGCAAGTGCAAAATTATCTGCAAGGTCTGTTAAGCTCTAGGTTATAGTTCAAGAATTCAGAAACATTATGGTGCCTGTGATTGGAAAGGCAGGTGAAATTTCATGTTAATAACAGCAGTAGGCATGGCATCACTAAGCCGTGATACTCAATCGTAATAAAACATAAGTTACTGGGATTCATGATGTATGCCACATGGGCACTAATACCAGTGAGGGATTTAACAATAAGATTTTAGGGCTCCAACTCTTCGTTATAGTAGTCGTGTCCACACGGAGGCTGAAACTCCGGAGTTCCAAAACTTTGAGTGTTGATCATGGGTTTCGACTGTGTGGACGCATTCTGAGTTTTAGACTTCGGAATGTTAGCCCAAAGTCCTGGGAAAGTGTTCAAGGTTGGTTGGTGAAGAATTTTTAGAGAAACAGGGATGCAAATATGTTGAGTTTGTGAGAATCAAAATTACTTGAAATGATAACACTTAATACATGATTCAATGGGAAAAATTGATTCTCATATCTGGATGCTACAAGAATCACTGCAAGAATCGATTCTGTGATTCTTGTCGAATTTGCATCCTTGAGAAACCTAATTGGCATACAACATAAAGCACTGAATATTAATGCAGAGATTTGGTGTGATTACAGACAACAGTCATTCACACATCTTGGGCGGATCTCAGTCCATCATGATTGAGATTCTCAGCTAGTGAGCTAAGCCTACTGCCTTTCTAATTGCTGCTGCTGCTATAATAGAGAAAGATAATGGTGCTGTTAAAATATCAACCAAGAACTACATAAAATTAGACAAACTTAAATCCAGCTCGGGCTGTTTCCTTTAGCCTTACAAATTGTTTCCATTTTTTCATCATTAATTTTATGAACAGTATATATCTGAATTATACTATACTTCCCCACCAATGCCTACTTTTATATAAACGTGGTGAATATTAGGTAGTCCTTGGTAACTCTAAAATCTGCCAAGTGGAAGTTTTTGTGGATACTATGTGTTGTCATTTTGTGGTCATGGAACAGACACTACCACACAGCGCTGCACCTCAAAGGGTTGTCGGTGCATTATACAGAGGGTACTGGCGTGACGCCAACCACTCTAAAATGGCACAAAAAGGGTAAATTCCAAGACGAAAGTTCCACTTGAACAGTATCATGTTTAAATTCGCTCATCACGAATCTCATCCAACACACACCACACAACATACACACACACAACATGCAGTCAAATGCAAGGTGAACTTAACATTACAAAGCTGCACATAAGTCTCAAACCCTCTAGACGCTGGCTCATAATTCTGGCTCATAATTCCCCGCCAATATGGTGGCACCATCATGTTGCCCATAACACAGTACACGCAACGACAACATGCACTTTGGATAGTCCAAAAAATTACGGCCCAGGGTATAGATACAATTCAGTGACCCATTCGTAAGCTGCTTATCTCTAGTGAAAATGCTAGTTGATTTTTCTCTTTTATATTCTTTGGCATTATTGTTCTGAGTGTATTACCATACTCCATCAACAGAAGATATTGGAAATAGGAATAAACATTGAAGCGGAGACACCAACTTGAAGGAAGTGCTTAACATTATTCACTCTGAATCAATCGAACATGGCACTATAGTGCTTTTATCTTTCCCTTGAGCATGTGTATGTACTGTCGAAGCATAAGGTGCATTTCGTGTATCCAGCCACCCTCTTTTTTTATTCATCTTTCACTAGATTCCTTGAGAAAAGCTTATCACAAAATTTTAGTTGATCCCATCTTGCGGTTTTGTGTATAAAGCAACTGTTTTTTCCCACGGTCCCCATAGGCCACTGTGTTGTAATTTCCTGTCCTTTACGACAGAAAATACCAAATTGCAATTCGTAAGCATACGACCGATTTTACACGTATATTAGTATTATGTACCCTGGATTACTAAGGCTGACTGTTCAGATGATATAAAATCTCAAATTTTTTTGAGGTAGTCGGGGGACAGGTTGTGGATCACGAAATGCCCTTTTCAATTGTCAGCGTTGATTCAAGATCGCTGACATACTCCGCGAGCGTATAAAGGCGGCTCGAAAATATACACGCAACTAACTGGCCTGAACGGTTGATTCAGCTGACTCGAGGAAACGGTCATGGCGTATAGATGAAAGAACCACCCGGTAATCGCCAACGATTAAAAGAGGTCTACCTACCACAGAATCCATTCAGCATAAAAATATTTATTGGAGCTACTTGGATGACCTTAAGTGATGATGGAAGTACATATTATTTTTGGTGGAGGCATGATAAGTGAATAGTTCACACAGGGAAGAGCCTGACTTTGTATTTTTTAAATCGTTTTATTTCATCACATCTTATATTTGGGGGAAGATAGGAAGAAAAAATCATGCTCCACATGGTTGGTCCTATATGAAATAATGTGTTTAATAAAATCACTACTTTTCATTGTAATCCTTATGCTGGCGTATACTTTTTTGTCGTGCTGTCCTCAGTGTCGCAAACCACAAGTTGGTCGTGTTGTCGCGCTACTCTACGTGCGTTTTTTGTCGCCGCGACCAAAAGTGCTGTCGCGTGTCGCTACGACATGGTCGCGATTATTTTCTACTTTTTTTTCAGTGTTTCTTTCGTCCGGCAGTAACAGCTCAACATATCTGGCGCCATGTATTTATGTTGGAAAAGTCTCACCCAAATCCCAAAATGACTCAGTTTTAATAAAATCTGATGTCCCATATTGCTGCAAGGAGTTTACACAATATGTAAATACATTCGTTGCATTTTCATGGTCAGTGTTTTTTACGGCTCGGGTGGGGTCGCAGAAAAGTTGAGTTCAAGTCACCTCTTCGCTGTCTGTCGCATGGAGCACACGACAACTAATCGATTTATCGGCTGTCGCATCTTGTCACGCATGGTCCCGCGCCTGGCGGGCGACATGGCAAGTGTTTAATGGTCACGTGTTTAACTAACGCGTGTGCGTTGCACAAATTATTTGTCGTGCGACACTGCGACAGCACGACAACTAGTAATGAAACCAGCATAGACACGGAGTTGGAAAAATACTAAAATTTGTAGTACAATACTGCCAAAAAATGAATCAGTGAAAGTCATCTCAATATTTAATGGTCACTTACTGTTTTTTTGAGAGTTATCAGTAAGCCTGTAATCACGACTGAATTCTCCCCTGCCAGAGCATGTAAGGCACTTAAAAGATGGATAACCCTCTTACATTTTCTCTTTTTCTTCAATCTTCACATTTGTCATCCTATCAGTTTTTTGTAATGCCTTGCATCAGCAGTTACAGACTGGACCTGGACCTAGCCTATTCTGGTTTCTAGCCAATAGATTAGGTCTGGGGTTCATCAGGGGAGAACTCGCAAGCATTCACTGCAGTCTAGGATTATTGTGGGTGTAGTCCGCTCTTGGTGGGCTTTGTTTTCCTTTCCAATACGCAGTACTTAAATAGTTGTGTGTATAAAAAATGAAATATTTGGATTAAATATGAATGAAAACAGGCTATGTAGATTACATTTGAGAAGGGGGGGGGCATACACTCCAATAGCTTATTAATTTGATGCAAATGCAAACCCAGATGCAAATTTGCAGGAAACAAGAACGTTTGGTGGTGGTTTTCACAAAAACTCTAAGCAGACTTTGAGCTAACAGTCTTTGGTCTGCAATCTACAGATCACAAACCAAGACAAGCCTACTTTTGCTCTGACCAAACACCAAACCTCTTGTTCAATCAAACATAGCATAATCATCATCATCTGCACACTACCAACCTGCTTACGACCTTTGACCCCGTAGGCACTGACCCGTTCATCTGACTAGCAGCTTCTTGTGCCTTAGCTTTTCTTAATCTCTCCTGCTCCTCCAACCTCAACGCAGCTTGCCTCATTTCTTCTCGTCTTCTCCTTTGTTCCTCCTCTTCCTTCCTCCTCTGTTCCTCTTCTCGTTCTAGACGTAGTTTCTCTTCCCTTGCCTGTCTTTTCTTCTCTTCATATACAGCTGTCTGCCTTACAAGTTCCTGATAGAATTTGATGTGAAAGAGTTATTTATGTGAGTCAAAGCAATGTACTTTGAGTCAATAGAATCAAGATGCATGTTAAAACTGAGTCAATATTGAGTTAAGATTGAGTCAAGATGTGAGTTAAGACTTGGAAAAAATACATCAGGGTTTGCAGCAAATTAAGGCATCTTGCCCACTTGATAACCATTTCCCAAATCAATGTCAAATTTCTACAAAACTGTTGTCTTCCTGTTCCAACAGATCATTTTTTTTTTGCCAGTCAAAAACTTAATTCTTAGGGACAAAGCCAAACCTTCACAAAACTGAAATGGTTTTGACCTCTGTCAATTTTTTATATGTAAAAAACCCATATACTGGTATCTAAAATTGGCTTTAGTTTGGAAAAACAAGGAACACAATTTAAGCAAGAAGACTTAAAGATGCTTGAATGAAACCTTCAAGACATTTACTGTGTCAAGATTTTCATGATGCATCTGATGGAATGGTATTTTATGTTACCACAATTTAACCACTATGGTTAGAGTGATTTCCTTGAGAGTTTGTTGAAAGCCACTATCACTGATTTTCTTCAAAATGTAAATAAACTACACTCTTGATTCCAAATATCATTTTTTTTTTCATTATTGGTTACAAATTGTTGCAGTACTGAAAGTCCTGTATATATTACTAAGCTAAGACATAATTGTTAAAACACGGGCAAGTTTTGTGAAAAATAGGAGCCCAACTTTTTTTGTGTCTATGCGCGTGTAACAGTAAAATGGGTTTGAAGGTTTTAGGGATTTTAGATAGGTTAGCATAATTTCTGCAAGATAGACTTTAGGACCACGGGTAGCAGTTAGGACAGGGGTTAGCATTTAGGGACATTTGGTAGGATTTAGGGATCATGGTTAGCATTTAGGGACCATGGGTTAGCATTTAGGGGCCATGGGTTAGCATTTAGGGACCATGGGTTAGCATTTAGAGACCATGGTTAGCATTTAGGGACCATGGGTTAGCATTTAGAGACCATGGTTAGCATTTAGGACAAGTGGTTGCACTTAGAGACCATGGTTAGATTTTAGGAATAAGAGAGTAGCATTTAGGGACCATGGTTAGCATTTAGGGATAAGAGATTGCATTTAGGGACCATGGTTAGCATTTAGGAATAAGAGTTTAATTTAGGGATCATGGTAGATTTAGGGATCATGGTTAGCATTTAGGCGACCATGGGTTTAACATTTAGGGACCATGGTTAGCATTTAGGGATCATGGTTAGCATTTAGGGATCATGGTTAGCATTTAGGAATAAGAGATTAACATTTAGGGACCATGGTTAGCATTTAGGGATAAGAGATTAGCATTTATGGATCATGGTTAGCATTTAGGGATCATGGTTAGCATTTAGGGATCATGGTTAGCATTTAGGGATCATGGTTAGCATTTAGGGATCATGGTTAGCATTTAGGGATCATGGTTAGCATTTAGGGGACCATAGTTAGCATTTAGGGATAAGAGATTAGCATTTATGGCCTATTGTTAGCACTTAGTGACATTGGGTTAGAATTCAGGGAACACTGCTAGCATTTAGGGACCATGAGTTAGCATTTAGCTAGGGACCACGGGTTAGCATTACGGACAATGGGTTAGCATTACGGACAATCAGTTAGCATTTAGGGACCATGGGTTAGCATTTAGGGGCCATGTTAGGGTTTATGGTTGTAGTCAAGATTATTTTGTGTAGATTTAGGTTTAGTGCTAGCATACAATTACTGGACATGCAGTGTTGTACCCCCGTCCCCCCCCGTTTTACTACATGCAGCTCTCCGAAAGGCCATCTCTCAAAATGACAATTTAAATATGCATGTTTTATGCCAAAATATAATAATAATTTGTTGATATGACACTAATTGCCCAATTAAGTGTTACTCCACATAATTAGCATGAAATTTCAATAGAAATCTATAGAGAATAGAATGGCTTTATTCCATATAGGCTTGATTTGATTTCTTTCATTTTAGAATTACATCAAGGATCCACCCAATTAAGATAAAAAAATATTAAAATTGAAAATTCACAAACCCTTTTAATCATACAATGGATGTTATACCTTTTTAGGTTTATCAGGCTTATGGTTTAATTTATATGGAACTGGACGGAATTATTATATTATTATTTGCTCATATCATTATTAAGACATTGATTTTATCTAATTAAATTATCAAGTATTAATTACATATGCAAAATATGCAAATGTAAATGCAAAATACAATAACTTGTATATACCATGCTCTTCAGATGCAATACATTATCATAACAGTTTTTCCAATACTTATTTCCATAATGCATATACAATTGAGCTGTTTATACCCCTCATTAATAATCATCCTTCACTATACACTAACCTTTTCAATCATGAAAGATTGTATGTTAAAACATTGTCTGAAGTTAGTGGGGTTTGAGATGGCTTCCCAAATAACCAGAATATTTTAGAAGCCATCTCAAATAACACTAACGTAACACTTGGCTTGCTTGGACTCTTTTGAATGCATCTTATCTTTTTCAAACTTAAGAGTACTCTAATGCTAACAATGTCAATGGAGAGGACAAACTCATGTCTGCCATTTTGCTTCTCTCTGTAACTCATCAATGAATTTGCCCCAAATTTCAGCAATTAAAGACAATGTTCCAAACTTTATTGTGACATCATTATTCTGATTTTTTATAGATGACAAATAAGAGATAATAATCTAATTACAAAGAATGCATTTTGGAGGTCACTCAGTTTGAAAACTGGTACCCCTTGAACTTGTTGGAAATCATTATAAAGGGCGAGTCAAAAAGATTTACACTCGTTTTGTTTGAATTTTTCTACAGCAGTGAAAAATCTACCAAAGATACAGAGTACCACATATAAACCTAAATTATTTCACCAACTAGAGAAATTTGAATTTCGATTTTTGAACTTTGCATTGTGAAGTTATGCTACTTGAAGGATAGGGTACCCATGTTTCACTTGTTCACGGAATTCCATGTTGTGAATGTGGTAAAGGAGTTTGGATGAGTCGACACAAGTACAGACCCTCTTTGCTTGTTGTACTTTGTTGGTAAAACCTTCAACAAGTAAAAATGGTAAATATTTCATTATCTGAAAATCAATAACAAAATTATGGAATTACAACCCAATGTTGAAGCATACTTCAATAATGTTACGAATGTCACATACTCTTTTCGCGGAAATAAATGCAAATATGTAGGAAATCAGGGCAAAATAAGCTGGTTGACCAAATTTTTCCACCGAATCCTTCATAACCTGATGAGGGGGGGGGGGGCCTACTTGTGGGAAATCAATATTTGAACATTAAATTCAATGTCCATCTTGCTTTCCCTTCGCATCTCAGTCATTCCTCTCCCTTTCTTCTTTTCTCTACTCCCTTTCTGCTGCCCTTTCCCACTTCATGCTTTACTGCAAGCTTAAGCTATTTTCCTGGGTCAGGTCCATGGGGGAGGGGACAATGTCGTCCTCTTCCCCGCCCCTGTACGCTATGCCATTGACTCTGGTTAAGAAATATTATCAAACAACATGTTACGGATTAGGTAATGGTGTACTTTAGAACAAAATACAAAAGTAAATGCTTAAAAGCATTTAGATGACAGTACTCAATGTTCTTTGATGTGTGGAATTAGTGAAGAATTGTACAACCGGGGGCTCAATATGGTTTATTGCGGCTTTCCGTGAAATTTACCTATCTGACAATAGCGGAAAGGTAACGTTAGATTTTTTACCAATGATAGTGGATATAATAAACTTCGTTTTCATGTAAAAAACATAATTTCTAAACTGTTTTAAATATTTTAAGATTTTTCTGAAATCGACTGTAAATCTTTTTGACTCACCCATCTAGGGCAGCTTTCTGAAGAATGCGTTGTCTGATAAAAAAGTGTGTGATTTGTAATAGAATTTACAACAAATTAAGGAAATAATGAGTCTTATCAGGTGCAAAGGTTTATCAGTGGCATAACCAGCTTTTTTTCAAGGGAAAAAAAAGGTGGGCACATACATTTTCAGGGGGGGGCAAGCATTATATTAAATTTGTTAGTGTAGTTTAAGTCGATGTTGTTTTCACTGAAATTATTTCTTCACACGTGTGAAGAAAATAATTTTTCAGGGGGGCCAGCTTCCCCCTGGCCCCCCCCCCCCCTCTCCTTAGTTACACCATGAAGGTTATTACAATATAGAATCGTGAGCATAATCCACTCAGGACAAAGGCCGGATTGTAAAATGAGAGAAAGCAAAAATCAGGGAGCAAAAACAAGGAATAACTTGGGAAGACAGAGTTGTAGGCGTGGAGATTTTGGATAATAACAGTAATTGAGTAGTGGCAAGTAATATGCAAGATCAAGGTTAAGCTCCTGGCCTTGACCCCCGTGGATCCCACCATGGTCATATGCATAAGAATGGCTCCACCCACATATGATTGATCTCCTAATGTGATATCAGCTTAATCAAAGAGTACTATTTACATATTTTAAAAGTTTAACATTTAACTATGTGAAGGGAGTTGCAGTGTTGGGTTGATGAAGAAGAAAACTCACTACAGGTCATTAATAACAAATGAATTCATAATAAGTTGACTACACCTCATTATTTGGTGAGGTGAGAACAGCTGTAGGGTTCCAAGCGGGAGAGCAATTAGCTTTCAGGTTAAATCTGCCATAAATAAGTCAAATTTAAACTCCAATATCACTCTGTGCACCGATAGCCATACCATGATTAATTGCCACATTAGTTGTTTGATCAAATCCCTGTACAAACTAAAAATTGCTTTTTGACAAAGATTATTTAATCTGAAGTTATAAATGCTGATGAACCCTATCATAAATTAAGTTATAACTGGAAGTAAACAACAAGTATCAAAAACACTAACAAAAATCAAACAAGGGTTTATTTTGTCTGGTGGTTACTGATAAAAATCAACACAAGTATTTTAGTTACTGATACCAGCCATAGGGTCAGGTGTTACTTAAAGCAGCCACAGACATGTACCGAATGACCTTAATCAAAATGACTATTCCCTTCATCGAAACAATTTCAATCTTAGTCAAAATAATCAAAGTTCACCAATTACTTAATCTTAAAGGGGCATTTCGTGATCCACAGCCTCGTTCCCCCCGACTTACCTAAAAATGTTGAGATTTTTATATCATCTAAACTGTTAGCCTTAGTAATCCACGTGTGCCCAATCTTACGTGCAAATTCGGTTGCATCTGCAAGAAATTCGCAATTTTGTATTTTCTGTCCGTAAACGGACAGAAATTACAGTACAGTAGCCTATGGGACCGCAGGAAACGAGCAATTGCTCATAACACAAAACAGCAAGATCGGGATCAGCTCAAAGTTTGAGAATAAGCTTTTCTCAAGGATATTTAGTGATCACTGAATAAAACAGAAGGTGCTGAAATCACGAAATGCACCTTAAATTAGCGCTTCATCGCAATAATCAATTTTGCTAGTAAGTACGGGTCACAAACTAAATGTCAGTTTACCAACTGGCCTGTTATATACTTAAAAGTTCACCATTATATCTAACCATGTTTATCATCACCATCTATCCTTTCACAGCAAACAGGCATATAAACTCCTCAAAAAAAGTTTGGAAACTTTTTGTTGAGTTATATCTCATTTTATTTGAAGGTGGTTTTCATAGTATTTAGTATCAGTGAAACCGTCATTCATTTTCCTAAGTTTACAGCAACACCTCATTTTTAACAACTGCACAATCCACGGTTGAGTAACTCTCCTTGCAAGCCAAGGATGTCTCCAACAAAATGTGCCAAATTTGCAATTTGTCTCCAATAGAACAATCAGTTCCAACAGGTGCATTAGTTTGGCACATTTTGTTTGAGACCTGTCTGTAATCAAAGGAGAGGTACTCAGCCATGGAATAAGTGATTGTTACAAATGTGGTGTCATTGTAAAGAGAACATAATGACCGTTTCACTGATATTCAACACTATGAAAACAACCTTCAAATAAAATGAGATGTAACTCAACAAAAGTAGTTTCCAAACTTTTTTTGAGGAGTTTATTACATTTCCAAACATTATTTCTTTTGCAATGGTTTGGTTCGTCCCTAAATATTACTTACATGGAAGGTTGTAACCTTTTAAATAAAAAGTTAGAAGATACTTCCCTTTGCTGTAGTATTATTTCTATGCAAGATAGAAGTATAAGATACACCCATTTGTCATGAGCGAATTGCAATTAAATTGATGTTTGGTATATTGCTTTCCCATGGCAAGCAGAATTTAAAGGGGCACTACCTGATCATCAACCACAATCCCACCACTCCAACCTGAGATTTTCCTATCATTAGAAAACTTTTTTTCCTCTCATCATCCTGACAAAAGAGGCAAACCCATGTGCACAAGTGTAAAAGTAAAACAGCAAATCCAATTAAAGTGAAATGTGGAATTGATCATTTTTTTAAGACATATTTGTGAATCAAAGAAAAAGAATTACATGGTAAAATCTCATGACATTTCACATGAAGAACGTGCCAATTTAGAAATACAATTCCATGTGTTAGGTCTTGTAACATAAAAATTGAAAGCCATCCAAATTGGGCCACTGACTAGAATGAATTCCTAACATCTTGTCTTGGCAAACAATCAACACTCACTATTTCTCCTAGTTTGGATTCATTTCTCTAAATTAGGTCATCACTGTTTAACTGGGTTACTATAATCATCTATATACTATAAGTTTTTCATCTTTTTATATTATAGAATGGGAGGGCCTTTATATGCATGATTCTAGCAGAATCCGGGAGAAAGCGAGAGGTTCCGGGTTCGAGACCGTGTATTTTTCGTCTTTATTTAGTTCTGTGCTCGCCAGTTTCTCCGAGCTTCTATATTAAAGTTTTTCATCTTGATAGAATGAACATCACCCCAAAACACCATTTGTAAAGTTTTGTGCCAATATTTCAACCCGTTTTGATGTGAGAGCTAAAACATGATTTTGTAATTCCCATAGAGTACTGTATAAAATTAATATTGGTCGACCAAAATGGGGCACACTTTTCCTCATAACATCCAAACCAAATATCCATTAGCAGTAAGATTTCACAAGGTATATGAGAAAAATAGTTGCTTTCTTCTGATACCAAATTATGACCACTTATGTTAAAATCTGGGGTCCCTGGGGAAAAGGCTATTAGTGTTCGGACCATGGACCTTTAAATGACAAACATAACAACTGCATATCTGGCAGAGTGTTGGCCTTATTGAAGAGTGTGTAATCATCAGAAATTGCACTTCAGTAGATCTTAATCAAACCAGACGAGGGCTCCTTGGGGTCAAGTCCAAAAGTAACACATAAAATGGAACCTGTCATTACTTATTATGAAGAATATAATAACTGTGTACTCAATAAGCTGAGACATTCAGTTTTATTACACAATGCATTAAGTTTAAAAGCTTATAAAGAGTTTAATTACTGTACTGACCCTAGTATAGTCCCACCTGTTTTAACCAAAAATTAGCTTGAATTTAAGGGGTGTGATTGCAATGGGGTCGCCACCCTAATATTAAACACACAAGCATCACCATTTCAACCTTTCAGAGCTAAACTTATTCTAGATATTTTCAAGTATCAAATAAGGTGTGTGATCAACAAAAACCTGTAAATGAACTGAAGTATGAACCTAATTTTGTAAAGAAAATTCTAAGATGATACTACCAAAACAGGAATGAATTAACAAAAGTGCTGTAATCTATTGCCTTCCAGCAAAAAACTTTGTTGGGATTGTAATAGGATTTTCTACTATTCTTCAGATTCTTTCAAAACTGGGGGTGAGATTACCATTGAGCATGGGACTATACTCGGGTCAGTACAGTATTATTGGACCCAAAATACCTCATTTTTATGGCAAAATTTAATTTCTGAAGTCCTGTTTCAAATAAATTTTCCAATGAATAAACATTCAGTCCAGCGCTCCACCATGCTAGCAGGAGCACACACCCAGCGTATCAAGTAACATGATTCAGATATAATCTCAAAATCATGTTATCAAATGTTGTTCCCATGTCATGAATAATCATATCTGAAAATCTATACTAGATGTATGCAATGACATACGGAATGACACTCAATTTGTCAAGAGTTTGCAAATCCTTAACACACACTCATACATCGCATTGGCCTTGTCACATTTGGTAAATAACACAATTTGGTCGGAAAATCTCATATTATTAATATTATTCTTATCAGAGCCTTCATAAAGTACTACTTCCAGAGAATTTTTAAAATGTTTTTAGCAGAAATAGCAGAATTATATCGTTTTCTCAAGGTCGCAACCATTATGCACAAATCCTATACAATGTGATACCCAAACAGCATTACAACATGAGGGGTGTGACTCTCTGTACATGGGACCAACAGTTTTACATCCCCTCCAAAGGACAAGTTGGTTTCATACTTGATTTATCAGATTTCAGATGAACCATTAATAGCAGAATTCTGACAGTATTCCGATTGCAATCGGAAACATATCCAGATATGTGTACTCCCTTAAAATATTTACTCCCTTAAATATAATGATTTATTATTCTCCAAAAATATTAAAGATTAAGCGTCACTTGTGTTCTACCAAAATTGACTCTAACATAGTTAGTATTCTCTTGGTCAATGGTGCAGTCAAAGAATTTGACAATAATCATAAGCAGAACAGAAACTATCTTGGGTTAAAATCTATGCTAACAGAAAAGCAAAAATCTTTGCTATTGCTTAGAACTATTGTTGGCTTTTTCATTTTATAATGAAAATGAAACATTAGTAATACAATGTGCTAATCATTTTAAGGAACGTTTCAAAGGTGGCAAGGGTTATAATTAAATTTCAAAGGTGGTAAGGGTTATAATTGAATTCAAAGGTGGTAAGGGGCCCAGCAGATCTTGCTGCATGGCTCCAACCAAAATATTTATCAAATGATTAAAAAAAAATTGAAGCAATCTTGTTTTACCATACTTAATTCTGTAATAAGTACCTGCTGTAAGATTATCACATTATTTTCTCGAAATTTGTGCTTAATTTTGATGAAAAAAATTGAGCAAACTAAAGAAGATGGACTAACAATGTGGGAATTTTTCCTCAGGTAGAATGTTAGATGAGGTAAAAATGTTGGACGATACCACCAAAAAATACTGCTATACTTCCATTTATCTTCCTCGAGTCAGTGATGTCAACGCGTTCAGACAGATGTTTTGCGTGTGCATTTTCGCACCGCCTTTATGCGCACGCGTGTATACCAGCGCTTTGAATCAATGCCCACGTTTTCATGCTGTGTTCACTGCATAATACCCTGACATCACTGACTCGAGGATGGTTGAAGCACTATATCTAATACTTTCATTTTGCTTTCTTTTCTACAATTATATTAAATGTTATTATTAAAAGAGCTGTTAATTACTAGTATTTTTTCTACAAAGCCACTACAAGTGAGAGGCTTTCTGCTTTGTTTACAGTATAATAGTTTCCAAAAGCA
>JAMKCH010085359.1:0-64297 GCA_023653785.1 Ophioderma brevispina
CTAAACTGTACATCGGGTATGCGAAAAATCCTTTGCGACCATGAAAAAACGACCTAGACCATGATCTTGTGTGTGCAAATATGGAGGGGAAGGGTGGGGCGGTGGGTGTTGGGAGGGAAGGGAGAAAGGGGGGGTGTAAGGGAGAGGGTGTGGGGTGGGTCGGGGAGGGGGGTGGTAGGGGGGGGTGGGGTGAATCAGGGAGGGGGTGAATCAGGGAGGGGTGGGTGCTTTTGATTCGGGGAGGGGGTGGGTGTGCGCGGGTGTGTAGGGAGTGCGCCGCGATGGGGTCGAGTGTAGTTAGTGTGCTGCAGAGGTGGGGGGGGCGGGGCGTGGTGTGTGGTGGGGGAGGGGTAGGGTACATTGGGGGAAGGTGGAGGTGGTAAGCGGGGGGCGGCGTGCTGACCTCATGTGACTTATTTGACCATGTGACTTCTTGTGACCTTGGTGATTCGTGTGACCTGTGGACCCCATGTGGTCGGGTGGGATGCGACGGGGGGGGGGTGGGTGTTGTGTCAGGGAGGGGGAAGGTTGTTGTCAGGGAGGGGGCAGGTTTGTCAGGGAGGGGGCAGGGGGGGTGCTCGGGTGGGGGTGTGGTGATCTGGTACTGGTGAATCCATGTGACCTTTGTGACCCCATGTGACCTTGGAACTTTGTGGGACCCCATGCGTCGGTGGGATGGACGAGGACGGGGGGGTGTGTCAGGGAGGGGGACGGTGTGTCAGGAGAGGGGGCGCCAGGGTGGGGTGCTGCGTCGGGGTGGGTGCATTGATGATCTTGTCGTGACCTTGGTGAATACATGTGACATTGTGACCCCATGTGACCTTGTGACTTTATGTGGCCTTTGTGACCCGATGTGACCTGGGTGAACTTATGTGACCTCATGTGACAAAATGTCATTCGTGTGACCCCATCACAAAACCGCAATAGCAGACGACACTAGCAGTCAATCGGACCTGCCGCGATGTATTTAAATAACATGGTTAACTTGAAAAATGCTCTGTGGCCCAAAAACTATGAACGCTTTACTTCAAAAGCGGTAGCTTGTTGATAAAATGTTAACAGGCATTGGTCGCTTTTAATCATCATTGCCAACTTCTAAGAAAGCAAGTGATCGAGCAACCAGCGACATTGTGGTTCGAGAACGCCGTGTTTCAGACCAGGTTTTGGCAATGGGAAGGATTACCAATGTACTTAGATCACAATTCGAACTGATTAAGACAAATCCACCATCTGATTCAGTAATTAGTGCACGACAGAAATTCAAAGCATAGTTTCGAAGGGACGACGATCGGAAGAGCAGCAAGTTCCAAAACAGTGTTGCGGTTTCTTCATGCTTGTTTGCCAATAAACCTTCGAAACGTTGATCGGTAGGCGGTATACGTCTACAACTGTTGGAAGGCACTTGAGTAGTTAATTTGGATCTTCAAAAATCTACTCTGTCACTTTAAGCAAATTTGGAAAATTTTTGGGATCAGAGTGAGGAAATTGGACTATTTTCAAACAGAATTTAGACAATTTTGAAAAAAACACGAGCCATTGGTATACCAAAATTTGCCATGAAAAAGGGTCCATTGATCACAATCAACTCAATCATACTCAATAGTAATAGGATTAACTCCATCAATACTTACTGCAGTGTGTATTTTCCTACTTGCTAGCTCGGGTTATGTAATTGTCTATAGTTGCCTTCAAAAGGGAACAATGTCATTTAGACGTCAACACCAAGCACTACACATACCGTGTTTGTTCCTAATAAACGCCCCTGCTCTAATAACCGCCCCCTATGGATTTTTGGATAAACAATTCAAGAAATTGAGTTTTTTACGCCTTCTAACCAAAACATGATTTAATGGCAGGGACTGTCGTAACCCAACCCGTATCATAATCTCTGTTGTGCACAACGTTGTAATAGTTTTCATTAGTATGGATCTCTGACCTCGGTAGGTGCAAAACAGGGCCCGCCTGCTTCGTTGGGTTTGTTTTTGGTAATCAGCGAACATAAGCATTTTAAAGGTGATTTTTGCGAGTTGTTTGACTTTCCAATCCAGGGGTTTGGGGGATTGTTAATAAACGCCCTCCCTTTTGAAAATGCACCACCACTCCCGTGCGTTTATAGGAACAATACGGTAATCATTCAACTTATTTGCCATACAAATCATGTTACACAAAAACAAATTACAGTAAACAAAATTTAGGAGGGTTGACCAAAAGGCCAATAGACAAGACTGGTGTCAACCCCTTAACGTCACTGTTACAACATCTCTTAAGATAAGACAATGACCAACACAAACACGAAAAACCGGCCGCTCAATGCCAACCCTGATTTAATTGCTCAAATTGCCATCAGCAGCCTATTTGCAGTAAAAATAAAATATGCCAAAACTATCTTTCTATTTGGAATAAGTTCATTGTAATTGTTTGCGAAGTGAGGTAACTGATTTCGAATTTTTTAATGTTCCTCCCCAAATTTGTTCCATAAGAATAGGACCGGATGTTCGCATGGATTGATCCGTGAAAACTTTCATTATTTCTCGTAGATTGTAGTAGAGTAGTAAAAACCAAATTTGTAATATCCGGTTTTTTTGTCCCCGATTCATCACCACTCGCATTCGTAGCAATCGCCTTACCCTCCCTTCCACTTCGCCCGATCCAACGCATCCCCCATCCTCAACCCACCCTCCTCCTCTCCTCCTCCACTTGCTTCTCCATGTCCTCTTTGGTCGGCCCCTCTTCCTCAAACCACCCACCTCAAAACGCAAACTCAAAAGCCCATTTTAAACATGCTCTCCAATCCTTCCTCAGCACCGTGCCCTAACCCATCTTACCCCATTCGCCTTCGCCAGTCGTCAGAGAGCCGTCTCTTCCAAACAAGCCAACATCTGCATCAAATCCTCATCTCTTCTATCCATCAATTCACACCACACATTTCTCTCACTCACCATTGCTCTCTCCTGTCTGCCCTTCTCAAAAATCCCCCCCTCTCATTTTCACTCAGGCCCCATGTCTCACTCCCATACAGCATAATCACGAGCTCACACACTCCTGTACCCCCCTTTCGATCTTCAAAAAGGAATCTTCTTCTCCCAAGTAACACCTCTTCCCCATTCTTCTAAACTTCATCACCCACCCTACCTTCTCGGGCTGTCAAGCCGCCTCAACAAATCCACCACCTACCCTCACGAAATTCCGTCCCCTGGGTTATGGTGAACTCCTTTTCACGTTTCCACCTTGTCCACAACAACTTTTCCTTTTCCACATCCTTCCCCACTCCGGCTCTCGTCACTCCCTCGTGCATCCTTATAATAATATAATAATTTGTATTGTTAACACGCGCGACATATCCACGTAAACGTGATCAAGGCGCTGTGCGGACTGCCATGAAAGGCTCTCAGCACAGCATCCAGGGAAGAAACCATCATCCCATAACATATTTACTATGCCATAGCGCGATTAGAAGCATGAGGAAAACCGTAGTAAACACCCGGAGAAAACCTGCGGGAACGTTAAGAGATCGAGAAACCAATTCACATAAAGCCACCGATAACGAGCCCCTACCGGGGAGCGAACCCGAGACCCCTCATTGGTGAAAGGCTAGGGGAAGATACGCTGCGCCAACCACCCCAAAGTCTCTTGCCAAACTTTGGGGCCTCTCTTCATCTTTGTGCATCTCCCATAATCCATTTCCCCACACTTTCTCACACCACACATGAAATTTGCCCTCACCCTCTTTCCACATATGCCACATGGGTCCACCTTACTCACTACACCACCTCCCCCCCCCCCTCACCATCACTTTGTCTCACAAGTTTACCTTCAGCCCTTACCTCAAGGCCTTCTTCCATTCCAAAACTTCTAACTTCTCCCCTCAGTCCCTCCATTTGTCTCACACATTAAACTAAATCTCAGCATACAGTCAATCTCCACTCATCAACCGTCCTTTGCCTCCTCCTTACCACCAAATCAACCACAATTGCAAACACCAACTGCGACAGCACAGAACCCTGTTGCACACCGCCACCTTCACCTTCACCTCAACTCCTCAGACAACTCAGACCCTCTCTAACTCTTGTTTTTTTGGTTTAATTTTTTGCTATCCTTCATACAACTCATCACTGCTCTAACCGCCACTTCTGTATGCCCCTCTACCTCATTGCCCACTCCATCCACTGCCTCGGTACTACTTCTATCAAAGGTTCCTTCATCCAGTCCACAAAGCAACATATACAGCTTCTCCCTTTGCTCGATTCCTCTTTGCAGCCCTCCTCAAATGCACAATGCAATCTTCGCTCCCTCCCTGGCATAAAACCAAATTGCATCTCCCTCCACTTTTCACTAACCCCTCCGAATTCCTGTTCTCTAGTACCCTGAATCCACAATTTTCCATCGCATGCCCAACAACTCATCCCCCTATACGCCCACAGCTCATTGCTCCCCTTTTCCTTAAAAATTGGAACTAACAACCTCACAGCCCACTCCACCTCATTCCTTCCTCCAATCTAACACCCTCTGAACACAACTCCATCATCACACCAAGCCCTATCTCTCCACTCGCAGTAATCATCTCAAGACTCACTTCCGAGGGTCCACCAGCCTTTCCTGTTTTCATTTCTCCAATGTGCATTTACCATTCTTCCTGACTTGACTCTTCAACTGGCCCTTCCACCACATCCAGCCTCCAGCCACCCCTCTTGATCCCATTCATTCTCCTCATATCATGATTCTCTCCAGTCGCTTTCCCAAGATTCCAGACCCTGCCTCTATCTTTCTCTCACTGAATTCACTTTCCAATCACTTTCTCTCTCATACATCTTCCCCCTTCAAATTGCAACATCTCTTCCTTCCTTTTTCATAATTGTCATTGCTGTCACTAACTTATACACTTGTTTGTTGTTAATATTTCTCAAATCTCTTGCCATACTTGTGAATGTCAGAACCGTTTGCCTAAATATCCGTTAAATATACTCTCGCAACTCTTAGTGTGTGCTGTGAAAGACTATACCTCTACCTGTTCCTTACGATTCCTTTTATACATAATTATACAATCTGTAAATCTATTGAAGGTTGGGGGGTGTGGGTCAAAGGGCAATCTATCTGCTGATATAGCCCTCAACTTAATGATATTGCATCCACTGTACCTTTATAATGAACCATATTCCTCCTTATCAGACCCACGCAATTCTCTTGTCCTCCCCCTCCCTATCTTTGTGTTAAAATATTGTGCAGCACAATATAATTCTTAAACAGTAAAGGTTACCGCTTACAAGAACTGAACCAACCAACCAATGATTATTTTTCTGCTCTCATTTCTTATTTTAAGACAACCCAAAGAAGGGTTGGGGTGGGATGGGGCATGAAGATAGGTATTTGTTTTGAGTTTAAACACACATGGTGGAACATTGGGCAAGGCCATATTGTACATCGACCATCGCATTCACATTACCTACTTCCGTTACTCTGTATCCACCGTGAAGAGTGGATGTAAACATGGGTGAACAATATCACGTGACATGGGCTCTTTGACGATGAAGTAAAATTTAACTTGCGTTTTGGCATTTTTATGCCATAACAGCCTCTTGTTTAAACGTACTTCGATAAATTGTGAATTTGTTACTTGGGTACAATCGTAAATTGTGCACGAACTATAGTATTTAGTCGAAGAAGTGTAAGCATTTGGCTGTGGGGAAAAGAATAGCCCCGTCCATTATGCTGCAAACAGAGATGAAGATGAGTTTGCGTGGGTGGGTAGCCTTAATCCCTTTTTAGTGCTGCGATTAGACCTCCAAGTTAGCAAGGGGCGGTGCAAATTTTTGGTGTGCAATAATGAAGCGCAGATTTATTTCTAGACTTGCCAATAATCAAATTGTGGTCATTGTGTTTTGAAACCGGTTTTTAATCAACTTTTTTTTTTTACGAAAAGACAACATGCTACCAGCAGCATTGAGGGATTTCCTTATTTGGTTATTTTGAATTGCAATAACAATATGTGCATGCAGTGGGTTGTCTTATATTTCAATCCCTGCTGCTATCAAAAGGATATTTAATTTTTGTGATGCATGAATTTTTTTCCAAATGCATGCAGGGAATCACGACACTAAAGAAAACTGTTTCGTGAAAGAACCTAATTCCACTAACCACTCACACTGCATGGTAGCTGGTAACAAAATATAATGATGATGATTTGTATTTTTTTAGCTAAAAATAAAATAGGCTAGTTTTGAGATTTGTGAAAAATAACAACCCTGCGAATTAATGACATTGTGAGCCCTGCAGGGTCAGTGCAATTTACAATGCACGTGCTATAACCAAGCTAATACAACATGGATTCTCGCGCCAACAACAATATCAGAAGACTCGTTAAGGCCGACACCAATTTGGGCAAATGAATGGGCCTGCCCATGGTAAAACTTGTGTAGTGGTGATTTTGAGTTGTCTGTTAGACCATCTTACATGGGGTGATGATGAGGTAATAAAGAATAACTCGAAACAGTGGAATAGGAGAAATTGTTAATATTCATTAGGGTTCAAATGAGTTCTTTTCTATTTAAATTAGTACTTCATATCCCTTGTTATTCTAGGGGATTATCCTTCATTCGATAAATTAATATTCACATATCCTTTTGTTATCCAAAGTAATAAAAAACCGCAGTACAAAGGATACGTTAGGGGTAAACGATATTTCCGTAAAAATTGGCAACCGAAAAAATCGGAAGCTTCTTGAGTGTTGCCCCCCCCCAGAAGCCAGGTCTGGTGATCACTTACGGTGCTTATATTGTGCAATTCCAAACAATTGGAGGAGCTTTATGTTTAGACGACATTGATCTTTTGGTTTCATCCATAGTTGTTTCTGGTGTATAGGCAATTCCAGGCCTTGAAAAAATGCATATTGCCGGGAAGAAGTTTGAATTTCTACTATTTACCACCCTTATTTTAATGTATTTCTTTATCTTAAAATCCCTCTAACTCAATCATCATTTCCTGGGAGGAGCTTCCTTCATTTGGAGATAAAAATAATCATAATAACTGGAGTTGTAAAACGCTAATGCCAAAGGCAGGATAAAGGAGCTTAGAAAAGAGAAAACAGAAGCAAATAGATGGAGCGAACCCAACAGCAAACTATATTTGGAAAAGAGATGAGGTTTGAGGTCTTGTGAATGTGCTTTAGTAGAAGCTCTTGAGGGTAAGGTTAGCACATTTCACAGCCTGGCCCAACATAGAAAAAAAGCCTATCACCAGCCTGCTTAGGAGATTTCTGAACCAGCGTGTGCACTGGGAGCGGAGGGAATGTGTGGATTTCCTGAGATTGAAAAGAGAGAAGAGGAGAGGTAACAGGTGATGAATTTCGCAGAGATTTGTTAACATGCCACCGTGTACGAAATGAAGCGTTGGGTAAACCGGGTAACCATGGAATTCATGAAGTAGGGAGATGTATGAGTATGTTTCGGCTTCTGAAGATATTCAGCACATTTATTTGCAGATTGGAGGTGCGTGTGAGATTTTTCTTGGAAACACCATTAAGGATGGAACCGCAGTAGTCCAGCCTTGCAGGAATTCGAGCACGAACAGTATTGTGGACAAGAATTGAAGTCCAAATATTTCTTATCCGGATGGAGTGCGGATTCGCCCGTTGATGAGAAACTACAAGATGAGTAATGTGATCTGAAATTGTCAAGAAACTGGTCAAAAAATGACACCCAAGATTTTTAACCCGGTAGTGGGAAGGGATTTTCAGGCCGTCCAAATGAAAGCCATGATGGTGAAGGCGTTCATAATGTTTGGAAGGAGAGAGATAATGAAGAACTCAGTTTTGTCCTGGTTCATCATAATTTTTTGTTGTTATCATCCATATTTCATTCCTTTAACACGCACGAAAGCTTAAAGAAAGCACAAACAGCATCCCCCCTAGGCCCAGGGCGGGCGGGATACAAAAAGAAACATAGAAATCCCCAATATAATATTGGTGATTTTATTCTAGAAACATGTTTTTAATTTTAGTCTTTTTTAAATGCTCTTCCACTTTTCCTATTTCAATAATTAGAAAGTGCTTGAAATTATTCACATATAATTGTGGAAGTTAGAGATTAAAAGCCTCGTATTACTTTTTGAGATATAAGTTTTTAAAGGTCGGAAAAAAATTAAAATATGTCAGCTTGAGAAAGACAATAAAATACATAAGAAATATCAGAGGAATTTCCATTTTCGAAGTTACATTTTCAACCATAATTTGAACAGAAACTCCAATTGATGTCAACAAAAAGACATAAATGTAATATTTTTGTCAATTTTAATTTTGTAATATTAATTTTAAGCCCCTCCAAGGGGTATTTCCACCTTAAACTTAGATCGCATTTGAAATTATTAATGATAGATCATCTGATGTCATGTCCAGACTGACAAGGTCCAATGTTTTCAAGCTTATGTTGAACAACTGAAGTTATTGAGTCCATCACTGATAACCGCTCCATTTTTATCGCATTCCCCGAATGACCATAAAGCCATCTCAAAAAAAACAAAACTACTGCACTAGACTCTTTTATGATGATTTCTAATATTGCCTAAAGTGCATAACATTGATATTTTTTGGAAAGACACATTTTGGAAAATGATCGTCTTGCATCATAAGCTGCCCAAAGGGTTAAGGTTGCTGAATAGGGTGGGATTGCTAAACACAGCGATGTAAGTTTTCAGGCAACTGCCTGCTGAATTTCAGACCTCTCCGTTACTCAAAATGGCCACAATCATTATTTTCTTTTAAACGGCCGTTTTGTAGGCTTTTAGGCCAAATTCACACACTCTTTCAAGTCATTCAGGATTCTCTTCAGCCCCACCCCCCACCCCCCCTTTTGCCCTTCACTGCAACTCTAAAGGTAACTACTTCAACCCCACATTGACAATTAGATTTGCGGAGTTCAAATGCAGTTCAAGCTGGTGGCATCTTTTATCTTACAATTGGATTTTTTCCGCCATTTTTGTGGTAATTGTAATCAAATTTACAACCTTAAAAAAAAGGTGGGACTCTGTGATCCTTCCAAATATTCTACAAATCCATACTCATTATGGACAGTGTTCTGGCAGATATGATCTATGTCATGTTATTACACTAAGTTTCAGTAGGATCATCCTACAATGTTGGTGGCATAGTTCCACTGAACCCGTGTACTCCCTTGAACTTAGAAGTTGACCTTGGTGACTTCTGGGTATGAGTTTCAATACTGGAATAGTTGGGGTGAGTTGAAATCACTCATTTTATAGGGTCATGTGGCCTAATGTCATTGAGGATGAAAGTAGGCCGCCCTGAGGAGGGTGACACAATTTTTTTTGGTTAATGGTTTTAGATGTACTGGAATTCCAGAAGCTCTTTTGCCAAGGCGAATAAGAATTATGACAAGTTCGTTTATGGAACGTGTTGAAAAATTACTATTATGGGAATGCAGGAAGGGAGGAGTTGAAATTTTGGAAATGTTTGGAAGGGGAAGGTGTTGAAAGTATAATTTTTGAGCACATGTCAACCAGGAGTTTTAAAGGTATATGGTGGGGGGCAGTGGGATACCCAGGATTACACACACCAATTTTTAACTCTCACTGCACCCCACTATGCGATTACTGAGTACGCCGGGGGGGGGGGGGGGGGCGGCTGACAGAAATGAAACACACTCGATGGGAATATGCCATACAGGTATTTGATATAATTACATCCTACCATCCGAATCAACCAAAATTTTGGAGGTGAGCTTCTTTGAATGATTGAACCAGAACTAAAGCAGACCATGCCAAACCATGAACACACCTTTAAATTTATAAATGATTGCTTCATAAATTTTCAGAAAAAATCACATGCATACACTTGCGTCTGAAGTATGATAGTGGCTGACCAACGTGCGTATTACCCAGTGCCGCCTTTCAGTTGCACGTGCGTTGTGCTTGCCTTTTCGCGCGTTGAAGTAGGCTCAATTGTATACGCCCCGAGCGCTCATCGTCTTCGAGCTGGACAGAATATAGCTTTTCTATGTTATCTTTGGGCGGGGGGGGGTAAAGATGGGGTACATCACACACATCCACATCCATCTTCCCTTTGTATCAGTATCTCCTTTCCCTTTCTCATTCCCTCACCTTTTCTTTCCTCCCTTTTTTTTCCTTTTCCAATTTCAGGGTTCCTAGTAGCGAAGCTGATTTCCAGGTCAGGGCCTGTCGGGGAGTGGGGGCAATGTTTCCCCTTCCCCCATGTTGGTACATACTGATATTAACTGCATAAGTTTTGAAATGTACTGAATAGTTTGTCCATAACCTGGTGCCAAAATTTCTGTCATTGCTCACAGATTGTTTTATGATTGGATGGGGTGCGATTCAGTGATTCAGAGGAATTGTATAATAGTTGTGGAATGTAAAGTATCACAGAGGAAGCAAATAAACGAATTAACATTTGTCTTAACCGAAGGGGGGTGGTTACCACCCCTGTGGTTTTCGTTATTAGCTGAACATCCGATTTCGCTGTAATTTGGTTAACACAGGGTAAGCTTAGAGTTTCTTCTTCCATTGGTATCAAAATAAGTAGCAAAATCCCCATTATGACCTCACTAGTGACGTCATAATGGTGAGAAAGTATGAAAATACTGAATATAGGGTGGGGAAAATGGATTTTTTTGAATTGAGCGACTGAAAACATTATTATAGCAATTAAAATGCGGTGGCTCAATATAAAACAGTTCATTTCCCATCAAGTAGATGCCAAAAAAACGCATGAAAAATGGGCCACCTATTCCTAACATTTGGCGAAAATTAATTTTCCCCATGTTGTCTATGGAAATTGACCAAATTTTGCTACATGCGAACGTTATGACGTCATTGTGACGTAATGCTAGGCACTTTGGTATGTACTTATTTTTGGTTGGTATCAATGAAAGAGGAGGGACATAGCTATTATTAGTACCAAAATCAAGTTGCCTGTGATGTTTCTGTGTTGTGCTAGGGCATTGTTGGTTACTTCTCTCCCGAATAAGGGGGGGGGAGGTTTGCCACCCCCCCCCCCATCCATCACTTTGGGATCACCACTGTATCTTACCCATACCCCGGTGGATGTTTGTGTTTGGATGAAAAGATAAAGCGGAAATGTCAATTTACATTAAATATTTGGCGACACCCAAAGGGGTTTTAGCAAGGCAGATGGGGAAAAAATAAAGTAGACGAGGGTAATGCTAAGGCGGCTTGACTTGCCCTTTAGAGGTTTGTGTACCTGAAGTGGGATTATGTGGTGCGTGCGTTCCTTTCTCTAAATATCATGTTTATGGAAAAAAGTTGCGTGGTCATTTTTATGCCACACACAGTAAACAACACTCCAGATGGCTTAGTGCACCATTTAATTTACAAACTGAATGTCCATTGGCACTTGTGGGCAAAATTTTGTCAGTGCTCTATTAACATAAAATTAGAAAATCAGGTGGATTGAAAGGGGAAAAAAACAGTAGCAGTGTGTTTTCCAACAGATTGTAAGTCAAACAATTAACATCATAATAAGATTCAAATTGTTGATTCAAATGAAGCAAAATGCCAAAAAAGTAAGAAAATTAATAGTTTCAATTATTATTTATTGAAGAAATTGTCAAAAAAAGTATTGGAATGTACAAAGTTGTTACCTTGAATGAATAAATAGACAAAATCTGTATTGCCCTGCAAGTCAGTATCCCCCTTATAAATATCTGTGATCACTTAGGGGGTGTGGCATGAAAATGATTATGCTTATCAAGAGTGTACCAAATGCAGTGAGTTAACAATTTGTCATCTACCAAAGACACAGTCCTGGGTTTTATAGACTGTGCATACATTGACATGAACTGACCTTATATGTTCTGGGTATCAAAATTATATCATTACCCAGGGCTGGAAAAAAATGCCGAGAATTTCCTGGGATACCATCCAAAGTTCCGCCCAAGATTGCAAAATTTCACTTCAATTATTATGTATTTCATTATTTAAAGGACAAAAATTTCCTCCAAATATCAATATTTCCGGGAGGAATGGGTTATTCCCAAATTTCCCCAATTGTTTTCCAGGCATGAGATTCATACCCACACACCAGAGGGTGTATTTCTAATACAATGGTGAATTGAATGTTACCTGAAACTGTGCCGTGGGAAAGAGACTTATTAGACCTATAGTGATAGGAGCTACAAGACTGCTCATCAACCAAGGGCACCGTTCAATTAGCTGTATGTGTATGTGGTAACACAAACTGACCTTGGGTATTTTGGGTACCATAAATTCATATAGCCAAACTGGGGTGTTTTTCTGAACACATGGTGAATGGAAGCTACTGAACTGTGCATGGAAAATGAGACTTAATTGATCTACATTGATAGGAGGCTACAATGATCTCATACACCAAGACACAGTTTACATAATGGACATGTAATATAATAACGTAAAAATGACATGTGTCTGTTCGGGGTATCATAAATCATTATAGCCAAACTGGGGTGTTTTTCTGAAAATACACGGTGAATGGAAGCTATGGAATGTGCATGGAAAATGGAGAATTAAGATCGACATTGATAGGAGCTTACAATTGCTTCTCCACCAAGGACACAGTTCAAACTAACGTACATGTAATGTTAAATAACGTTAAATGACATTTTGTGTATTCGGGTATCATTAATCATACCCACAACTAGGGGTGTTTTCTACATACACTGGTGATGAAAGATATTGAAACGGTGCATGGGAACATGAGACTCAGTGGTACCATAACAGTGGTTCATAGTGAAGAGTTACCATTTATAGGCTTGCTAGTTGGCTTCAGCACCCTCGAGTGAGCCCATGCTTCTTAACCAGACATGCATGTTTCTTCAGCAATCGCCCCGATCCGAGCCTTCGGTTATAGTTTGCACACATTGTTTGTACGGGCTTGGCGTGATTGGAGGTTAGACAAATATGTGACCAAAACCTAAGGTCACTGCTCGCAATTTAAAATGTACCAACCACCAAAAAAATCCTCCGTACATTTTGGGAAATTATATGTGAAAATTCATGGCTACTGGTGAGCAAAAAATGGTAGCAGTAGTACTTCGTCAACGAGAGCGATTCAATGTACAATAAAATGGTAGATTAAAATACCACTTTTCCTGCATAGGATCATATCTTCTACTTCACAATTTAGCTTGGGGTCAGCTAAGCCCCCCCGGGGGGGGGGGGTTACCTCAACACTAATGATCATAGGTGCCTGCCACATGGTCCATCGAGCCGCATGCACCTCGGAAAAAGGATATAAGAGCAATCTTGAACAAAGACTTAATTTGCACTTATTTGCCCTGAAGTAACATTTTGTAAATCAATCTGGGAGCCCAATTTTGATTAACATGGCTTTTACAGGTTGAAGTCAACCTTCTATCAAATTCTTTGTAATTTTCTTACCATTTCAGCGAAAAATTAACATGTCAAGTGCCTACAATGTCAGTGCCTAACTGTCAAGTGCCTATAAGGTTGTGTTTTGCTGCCCAATAGGAGGTTTGTTTTTTGCAGCCGCTATTGTTCTGATTTTTTTCACCTGCGCGTTAGCGTCAGCGAGGTGAATAGTCTTGATGGAACAAATCTCGATTTTTGTATTTGTGACGACTATCAGGGGCTTCATTTTTGGATCGTACGTCTATGAAATTTTGGTAGTGGATAGGGATGGATTGGGACCAAAAGTCTCCATAGAACGATATCCCGAAATAGGGGTGTGTTTTGGCCGCTCTGGAGCGGTTTTCGGGCTGTTGATCTTTAGAAATTGGCGGAATTGGTATATTTCCGTAAATGTTACCGACTATGCGCCGTGCATTGCAGATTACGCTCTACGAGGTCTTGCATTTGGCAAATAATTCCTCGTGTGTTCTTCTCTGGTCCTATTAGACATCGATCGAACACGCTCCGTTGTGGGTATGCCTATCACTGAATGGTGTTTGGTTAAGTCCGTCTTTCCAAGGTTTCACCGAAATAATACCCTCGACAATCTTCCCCTGCAAATTACGGCGGTCCAGTATTTCCCAGGTGTAGTCTGGGTCACAGACTCCGAAAGGTACTGCAAAATGATGGGCTCGGGCGAACATGAAACATTTTCCCACGGTGGCTACGGCACTAGCCTAGCTAATGTACATATCACGATCTACTTTTCCCCTTTCCGCAGCCTCCGCCGTAGTCATGAGGAGGGTTCAACCAATCGATTTGTAATATTACAACCATGGATCTCGGTTTATTTTGCCCTTGGCCCGGTTCCACCCACCAATGGAGAGTCCGATTAACAACATTACTTGACCACGTGACCTCGTTGATAAAAACATTTTTGCCCTTGGCCAGCCAATGTCAGGCTGCAGCATCAAAAGAGGGATCCTTTCCACCAGGCGTTCCCGTATGTACGGTTTGTGGCGGTGTTGAAACGTTCCAGTTTCAACCAACACGTGCACCATTTTTAAGTCGGCCTACTAGTATTGGAAACAACAATAGACAATTTTGATTAGGACGAAAACAATGATTCTGGCACAATGTTTGGTGGTGGATTAACATGCAAATAGGCCTACCGTCTGAGCTGAGGGCTGTCATTAGAACAGTCAACACGGGAGTCCAACATTGTCCACATGATGTAGGCCTACAGCGAGTGGCTACCATACCACATTTGCCTACAGTACAATTAGTATGGTCCGCTATTCGTAAGTTCTTAACTTTACACTTGTATGACATTTTAGCATGTTGCAACGTTATAGCTAGCGATACAACTAACAACAGGAGTTGGCATTGATGTGGGGGCAGCTTCAACCAGTACTCTACCGATTGGATTGATCATTGCATCTGTACATTATTATTCATAGTACTGTTTCATAATGTACAAACACCTCCTGCCCTTGTCCATGTTCATGATGTTGTCACTAAATGAAACCGGGGGGAAAAAATGCCAGACTTCCCTGGTAATACAATCCCAATTTCCCGCCAAGATTGCAAAATTTCACTTCAATATTATGTATTTTCCTTATTTAAGGACAAAAATTTCCCTCCAACAATATCAATATTTCCCAGGATGTCATTCCCAAATTCCCAATTTCCAGGCCTATATTCTACCCAAAAAACCAGTGTGTATTTCCTCAATACACTGGTGAATTGAATTTACTGAACTGGTCCGTGGGAACTGAGACGTTTAGACATAGTTATAGGACTACAATATGCTCATCCACCAAGGGCACAGTTCACTTAGAGCTGTTATGTGTAGTGTAACACAAAAAAAACCAAACTACCTTGTGAGTTTTTGGTATCATAAATCATATAGCCAAACTGGGGGTGTTTTTCTGAAATACACTGGTGAATGGAAGCTACTAACTGTGCCATGGAAAAAGACTTAATTGATCTACATTGATGGAGCTACATATCTCATCCCACCATGACAACGTTTCACATAACTGTACATTTAATATAATAACGTAAACTGACATTGTGTATTCCTGGGTATCATCAATCATACCCAAACTTGGGGGTTTTTTTCCTAAATACACAGGTGAATGAAGATACTGACTGTGCCATAGTGAAGAGTTAACATTTATAGCTTTGACTATGGTTGCATTCAGCACCCTCGAGTGAGCCCATGCGTCTTAACCAGACATGCATGTTTCTTCAGCAATCGCCGCCCGATCCGAGCACTTCGGTTATAGTTTGCACACATTGTTTTGTACTGGCCTTGGCGTGCTTTGGGTAGACAATATTTGACCAAACAACAAGTCACAGGCAATTTAAAATGTACACAACCACCAAAAAAATCCTCCGTACATTTTAGGGAAAATGTATATGTGAATCATGTTGCTAACTGGTGATCAAAAAATGGTAGCAAGTAGTGTACTCTTTTCGTCCGAGAGCGATTCCATGTACAGAAAATGGTATATTAAAAATACCACTTTTCTTGCATAGGATCATATCGCCACTTCACTTTTAGCTTTGGGTCACTAAGCCCCCCCCCCGCCCAACACCACGTTACTCACACTAATGACATAGGTGCCTGCAACATGGGTCCCTCGAGCCGCCATGCACCACCTCGGAAAAAAGGGATAAGAGCATCTTGAACAAGACTTATTTGCCCCTGAAGTAACAAATTTTGTTAAATCCATCAGGGAGCCCAATTTTGATTAACATGGCTTTACAGGTGAAGTCAACCTTTAATCAAATTCTTTGGTTAATTTTCTTACCCATTTCAGCTGAAAAATTACATGTCCAGTGCCTAACATGTCAAGTGCCATAAGGTTTTCCTGCCAATAGGAGGTTGTTTTTTGCAGAGCTTATTGTTCTGATTTTTTTTTCACCCTCTGCGCTTTAGCGCAGCGAGGGTGATAGTCGTGATGGACGAATCTCGATTTTGTATGTGTTGACGACTAGCAGGGGCTTCAGTTTTGATCGTACGTCGATGAAATTTTGGTAGTGGGTAGGGATGGATATGGCACAAGTCTCCATAGAGCGATATCCGAAATCGGGGTGTGTTTTGGCCAGCTCGGAGAAAAAACAGGTTTATTTACGGCTGTGGTTCTTTTAGAATTGGAGGGATATTGGTAATATTCCGTGAAGTTATGACTATTCGCTCGTAACATTTAGATACGCTCTGCCCTAGGTCTGGCATTTGGCAAAGAATTCTCGTTGTGGTCTTCTTCGGTTCTATTAGACACAATCGATCGAGTCACGCTCCATTGTGGGTTTGCCTATCATATGAATGGTGTTTGTAGCTCTGTCTATTCACGGGTATCACCGAAATAATCCCTCGACAGATCTTCCCTGCAATAGTACGGCGGTCCAGTATTCCCACTTCCCACGGTGTAGTCTGTGTCACAGACTCGAAAGATACTGCATATGAATGGGCCTCGGAGCCGACATCAAACATTTTCCACGGTGCTTGGCCTAGGCTAGCTAATTTTAAATATGCAAACTATCGTACTTTCCGCAACCGCCGTCAGTATTCATGAGGAGGGTTAACCAATCGATTTCTATATTCAACCACGTGATCTCGTTTTTTAACAAAAAATTTTAGTTTGTGCCCTTGGCCCCGGTTCCACAATGGAGAGTCGATTACACCATTACGTGACCTCTTTGATAAAACATCTGTTGCCCTTGGCCAGCCAGGTCAGGCTGCGGCATCAAAGAGGATACTTCCACCATGCGTCGTATGTACGGTTGCGGTGTTTGAAAACGTTCAATTTTCAACCAACACATGACCCTTTTAGTCGGACATACTAGTATTGAACACCAAAATAGGCAATTTGAATTAGGAGGACGAAAACACTGATTCTGAGCACAAGGTTTGGTGATTCACATGCAATAGGCCACCGTCTGTTAGGCACTGAGCTGAGGGCTGTCATTAGAATACAGTCAACGCGGGAGTCAACATTGCACAGTGATGTAGGCCTACAGCGAGTGGCTACCATACCCCATTGCCTACAGTCAATGATATGGTCGCTTTCGTAAGTTTATTAACTTCTCTGACCTATGTTGACAGTTTAAGCATGTTGCACGAGTTTATAGCTAGGCGATCCAAAATACAACAGGGAGTGGCATTGATGTTGGTGGCAGCTTCACCAGTACTCTACAGAATGGATTGATCATTGATCTGTACATTATTAAGTCATAGACTGTTTCATGTACAACAAACTCTGCCCTGGTCCATGTTCATGATGTTGTCACTAAATGAACCCGGGGAAATCCCCATAATGCGCATCAGTTAACGCTGTGCGGGGTGACCATTTAAACACAAGCCAGAATTTAGCACAAAGGTTATGTTTGATCAGTTTCCACCACCAGGGTCAAAGCACTGAGGGCAGTTATGTAGCGTCAAGAATCCTAAATTTCGACATCGTCATTGGTTAAAAACAAGTCGGCCTAAACACAAAATATTTACAAAAAAATCCCTATTTTTTTTTGTGTGTGTTTCAAAGTAATATTTTCTTATTCCAAAACGGCTGAAGAACAACAACACTGTAAGGTTTATTTCTGATTTAATAAACGACCAGTCGTATATTGCTGTATAATTTGATGCTTTATGATTGCTGTAATTATTTTGATGCTTGGCCGCATCGTCTGGCGACATGCATCTGGTGGTAAACAGATCAAGAAGCACTTCTTGCAACTTCCGGGTTTGTTTGGTTTTACAAATGCGCATTGCACAGCGTTCGTCGTATTGACAATGCCTAATTTATGATGCCATAGCAATGAATGTGAACAATAAACCGCGCTGCATATACTATGCAGTAAATTGTAGTTTCGTGTCATGATCATTTCTGTAAAATCGTCATATTTATGGATGTGACATCAATGAAGACTGAAGAAGCATTGTGAGTAAGTAGTAATCAAAATATTAAACCACCTGTCACTTATATTTTTTTTTCACACAACCCGTGTATCCCGTGTGGAGATTTTAAGCCCAATACTCGGACATCGCGGGCGGGTACCAGGGATTCAGTCGCCTGTGTCTGTGTGTAAAAACTACTATGCCATACATCTTGTGTTTGAATCATTGGAAGGGAAGGGTGGTTTGGTTGGTAGGGGGAAGGTGGGTTTTGTTGGATCGGGGAAGGGTGGTTTTGGATAGGGGAGAGTGGGGTGTTGAGGGCCTGTGGTGTTTGTGGCGGTGTGGTGTGCACCAGGGAGGTGGGCGGGGTGGGGTACAAGCGGGGTAGGTGGGTGACCCCATGTGACCTTCATAACCCCATGGACCTTTTCATGACCCCCTTGTGACCTTTGGTGACCTCATTGACCTTGTAACCCATATGACCTTGTGACCTTGGTGACCTCATGGGACCATTGTGACATCATGGGAACCATGGTGACCTCGTGTGACCATGTGACTCTCATGTGACCCTGGTGACCTCATATGACCATGGTGATCTCATGGGACCCTGGTGACCTCATGGGACTTGGCGACCTCCTGTCACCTTTGGTCCAATTTACAGTCAGCGCATCGGAGAGGGGTTGGGTGGGCTTCGTCGGGGAGGGTGTGAGGTGTGTCGGGGAGTGGCACGGTAGGGTGCATTGGAGGGCACCTTGGTGACCCCATGTGACCTTTGTGGCTAATGTTCCTTGTGGACCCACATGACCTCATGTGACCTTGTTGTTCCTGGTGTGCAGTGTCCTCATGTTACCTTTGTCCTCATTGACCTTTTTGACCTCATGTGACTTTAATGACCTCATGTGACCTTGGTGACCTCATGTGACTTGGTGACCTCATGTGACCGTGTTGACCTCATTGACCTTGGTGACCCTCATGTGACCTTGGTGACCTATGTGACCTTTGGCCCCATTCACAAACCGGGACTACATAACACCACAATGGTCCAAGGACTGACCATGATTTTATGTTTTTTTAACTTGACACACAAATTCACACTGCATACTTTCCTCAAATCAGTATTAGTACTGAACATATATTAGGATATGTACAGTGTTGTAGGAGTACTTAATTGGCTTTTCTTTCATGCCCACATCCAATTTTGAAACCCCACGCATATCTTTATACTATTGTTTTATTCGTTCTTGTTCACATAATGTTCAGAGTGAAGAATTGCTGCTTAGAAAGTAGTACACTTTCCACTAGGCACTATCAGTTTTCACTGTTTAGGGGTCCGTTCCCGAAATTCATTTTAATCGTCTTGCCTGAGTGACTAATTTGTCCAAAGCACTTGTGTACTGGCATGAAAAGGTTTTATGTAGGAATATCATATAGGATTACACACGAGTTTGGGGGGAGAACCCAGGTTACTATTAAATAAACAGTACAAATGTACGGTTAGGCTTTGTATTTTGTGTCAAAAATCAATCACGGGATACATTATTCTGCCCACCATAATCCACCATGCAGTTTATTCCTTTGAGGCTGCCAAATTCAAGAATAGGCACAATAATAAATTCTTCCAACTCAATCAAATCAATCATGGAATTTCCTTTCCATGTCATTATTGTCATAGACATGAAATACATTAAGAGGGAGTTGGGAATCAGTATTAAGGGTGTTGGAATAAGTAGGAAAGGGTAGGAAATGGGTCGATAGGGGGTTGCGAATGAGTGGGGGAACGATGAGGGTGTTGACCCTATGGATAAGGAGGGTGTTAGGAATGAGGGTGTTTGGGCATGGTTCGAAACTTCCGGAGAAACCTATTTCTTCCGTAGAATGGAGAACTGGAAAAAAGGTGTTTCTTCCGGAAGAAACTGAAGAAATAAAGAAATGATTATGAACACCATACTGAATTTCACCATATTCATCTTCATCTGCTTGCACTTCAAATCATCAGGCTACTTTAGTTTACCTTATTTACAATCTTTTTTTTTTTTTTCAAATATTTACAAGTTTATAGCACGTTAGTACACCTTGCAAGTATATAGTAAATTTTTTCACATTTTGTTTTGACTTGCTAACAAATTTATACAGATGGATAATTGTAACTTATTTTCTAAGTCTTTTCCATGTGCACATTTATACTATACAGTTGTAAAATTAGTAGATGCAAACATGAAAAAGCTGTAAATCTGTATGGCCAAGTTGTTAATTTTAAAATACCAATCAATAAAAGTAGCAACCATTAAGTGTTCTTTGTTGAATGCCTAGTGGGAGAACCAGGGTTAGGGAGACTATAACATATTTTGAAGATGTTTCAAGTCCTTTCAAGGAACTCTCTGGTCTGCTTGGCCGTGCTGGTGTGAACAGTGAGATCAGTTTTTTCCGTATTTTTTTTTTAATATTTAGGCCTTGTGAATAAATGTGAGGTTTAATTATGCAATTGCACGGTGTAGGTAGGGGGGTCCCTGAATGGTATGTTGAATTATTTCACTATATTTCATTCACTGTATAATATAAAACCAACACTGTAAGTATTTGCTTTAAAATAGAACATTTTTTAAATGACTTTTTTAGTTTCTTCTTCTTCTTCGCCTTTGCAGTGGAAGAAACGGGAAGAAAGCCTGTCTTCCAAATTGAAAAAAAACACTTTTTCGCCTGTGGAAGAACGGCGAACCCTGGTTGGATGGGAGTTAGGATTTTCCGGCCGGGGCGCTCTTGGGGCGGCCCGGCGCTCCTTCGGTCATGTCGGTGTCTGTTTTGTGTTTTGGGTCCCCGCTGTTGCCCGGGGTCTGGGGCGGTGGGGGGCGTCCCCTGGGCTGTTGGGGCCGGGGTCTCTGGGTTGTTGCCGAGGGGGCCGGTGGGCTGTTTGGTAGAGAGGTCTGTGGGCTGTTTGGTCGAGAGTCCAGGTGGTTTCAACATTTTTTTTTGCTTCTGCTGTAGCTCCCAGATGCTGTTACCTACTTATTACATGTCGTGCTACATCAGGGTTGGCTTCAGGGGATGGCACAAGAATTCATCAAAATTAGGATTTTAACAGGTTTTTCAGCAATACATTGCATTAATTTTTTTTACTACAGGAGTTAATCATGTCATTTTTCCCCTCCTAAGCTGGTTGGCCGCCACCACACTGTGCTATAAATTGTGAGCGAGGGTTACATGCATCATTGATACTCCTCGTTTACAAACATTTGTCTAAAAATCACATCCAAATTTTTCAAATCTTTTGGAAACACGACATTCATTTCCTTTGCTTTTGAAAATATTGTTCAATTTCAAGGTGTCAGATTTTCTGCACATGAGTAAATGTGTCAAATTCCCAGTGCAAGTCACTGGACATGTGTTCAAACAACCCAAAATTGCCAAATAAACATGAAGGAAAATAAAGCACATTTTAAAAAAAAGAGTATTATTTCCTTAATTTGAAATTCCATAGAGTTGTTTAATCGAGATATGGAGATATTAAGGAGATACAATGTAGTAGAATTGTTTTTTTTTATTTTATTTTAATTAGTGCCCAAATATTTAACGGTCTAGCTTTGTGTACATACTGAGTTCTTGTCAATGTGGGACATTAAATAAGCAGTACTGTTGGAGAACATAATAATTCATGTAATTATTCTATTTTAATAGTATGGCTGTGTGTGTGTGTCTATCTGTCCATCCTCATGCCCGCCCGTCCGTCCGTCCATCCATCCGTCCATCTGTCCATGTACCCATCCATCTGGCTATTTTCGTGGAGAATATGTTGCACAGATCTCAAACTTGCTTGCATGCCTTAATTACCCTACCATTACGGAGGGGTCATTATTTACGCCAGGGGGTGGGGAATGGAGGATTTGAGGGGGGAACCCGAAATATTTTTGTAAGAGAGAGGGGGGAACGTGAAATTTTTCGTCATTGATGCGAGAGGGGGGAACATGAACTTTTAAATGGGAAATTCAGCATGATCAAGGGGGAACGTGAAATTTTTGAACGGAAGCCAGGGGGAACGCGAAATTTTTTGCCGAAAAAAAGTTGAAATCCTCCATTCCCCCCTGGCATAAATAATGACCGCTCCCTTATGGATGAGAAATGGTCAAATCGTTTTGGCAGTGTGATATAAATCATTGTGAAATCCCGATTCTGTGGGCTCTGGCACTAGAAAAAACGGTGTAATTTTCAAATTTAATTTGCAAAAAACTGACATTGTCGATCTAGGTTCAAAAGCAGATATTTTAAAGACCATGAATTCAAAGTGGTCTCCTGTAAATTTTATTGCTCTAGGAAAGGCAGGGGCAAAGATATGACCGATGCAACAGAGCCCACAAAGCACATGTTTCAATAAGCAGACCATTTTGGACTGTGTCCCCATAAGAGCTTATGATCAACACTGGATTACTGAATGGCCCTTTACTGCCCAAAATAACACTTACATAACTAACTGTCAAATTCTCTGAATGACCTCTGCCTTTTGCATATGAAACCATGTGTATACCCTGGAAAAAAATTCAATTAATCCCAGCCTTTGAAAAAGTCGGCTAAATCTTTATCAGAGGCATAAAGCCTAACTTTAACAGGCCAAGAAAGTGCTGCCATTATATCCATCTAATGACAGTTAATATGTGGAGTAGATTACCCATACAGTGTTACATTATTCTCTAGTAGATAGGTAGGTATAGAGGTAGCCCTGCATATAATGTCTATTACATTACAATCCCCCAACAGGCCCGACTGAAGTCGTAGACCTTGTTGCGTACTGCACGACACACGTGTGCCTGTATCGATACCCGTACCGGGTGACAATTTGATACGTCGCTCAAACCAGCCGTAGCACTCGCATTAGAGCACGGGAGCGGTTTACCGAATTGGCACTGAATAATTTACCGGTGATTTATTTTGTCAGTTTTTAATCAAATCATCTGTCATGGAGACGGTTTATGAAATAGTTGAGCGAGTCAATGCTTAGCTGATCAAGTCTGTGTAATGGCATAATAAGAGGCAGCTGGTGTGTGGATAGTTTCAAGAAAATGAAAAATATTTTATTTGAGATTTGTTAAAGATGACGTGATAATGATGGAGGAGACTGTTGTCACAGCAAATTTTTAACAGTGTGTGGAGACTATCCTGCAGATGAGGCACAGGGGTAATCATTCACATTGATTTTGGGGCAAGCAAATGAAAAACAATATGTTGCTTGATTGAGCTTGCAGAACAAAATTATTTTTTTTAGAAATGAAAAAAAAAAGAAGATTACTTCTGTTACTTCAGGGGGAAGTACCCTCTACCCCCTACCCACCACCCATCTTCTAAAACATGAGATTTTGGTACCATATATGCTCTTTTCCAACACGCATGCAGAATATTTTTTGCTGAATTCTTCCGATTCATTACAATGAGATGAGCAAATGAGTGATTTGTATTACAGTTACATTGGTTACTAGAAATTATTTGTGGGTCATTGTAATAATACATGATTGTTGCTCCATCAAAATTGTACATCATTGGAATATTGGAAATAAACTATGTGGGGAGCAGTCTTGTGGCACATGTGGTGCAGTGGATCAGTGTTCGCCTCATAAGCATAAGGTTGTGGGTTCGAGCCCTGCTGTCGCCAATGTGTTGTGCACTTGGGGAAGGCACTTTACCTCTCTCTCTCCACCCAGGAATTAATTGGTACCAGCATATGCTGGGAATGTAAAACAAGAGTGGTGATGAAAACCCCCCGACAGAACATTATATGATGGAGTCTGGCCCAAACGCCAGAGACAGAGAGATGGGCACTCTCTCTGCCTGTGGGTGCACCATTTACATTTACAACAGTCTTACAAATGAAATAAAGCAAATTGTTGTTATCAGTCAGCACACCTTTAAACTCTCTTGTTTCAACACTCATGCATTCCCTCACACATCTAACATGGTGTTGAGGTTTGTTCACCACTATTCACAGCTGGTAGGTGTTATATGCAGCATGTAGCTCTGGCGATGTTGTCAAAAAACAATTCTCAAGGAGCAAGTCCATAAGATCAATATCTTTTAGTTTTAAAATTTGATAGTGCATTGCTTCCTAGTCTTAATGTCTTCCTCGCATGCTCTCATTCATTCTCTCATTCTCTTCCTTTCTCTCTCGTTTTCTTTTCCATGCTCTCTCACATTCTCTTTTCTCATTCTGGCTTCCTTTCTCATCCTTTCTCTTTCTCTCCTATTCTTACCTTTCCTCCTATTCTTACCTTTCCTACCATTTTCCACCCTCATCCTTTCTTTCATTCACCCATTCCTTCTCATTCCCACCTTTTAGCCTCTCTCTTTCTTATTCCCTCACTTATTCTCCCAATCTTTATCAATCCATCCTTCATTCTTTCTCTCGTACCTCCCTCTCCTCTCATTTTCATTCCCTCTCTCATCCTCTCATTTTCATTCCATCACTCCTTCCCTCATCTTCTCCCATGGTCATTCCCTCATTTTCATTTCCTCATTCCCTCTCTCATCATTCTCAATTCCTCGCACATTTCTTCCCTATCCTTGCTCATTTTCATTCCCTTCACTCATTCTCTCTCATTTTCATTCCCTTGTTTACTCTTTCCCTCAATCCTCAGAGAATATTCAAGGAAGGATCTTGTGAGGGTCCAAGGGTACTCACTCCAAATATTATTTTTGGTTCAAAAAGGTTCATTCAAGGGATATAAAGTTTTTACTTCTACATATTCTTGTTTGTATTTTTTCAGGAAACGGGAGCACTGATGTTGGACCATCTTAAAGCGATATCGAACTTGAGTGAAATTAACAAAATGAACGCCTATAACTTAGCAGTATGTTTTGGCCCAGTCTTAATGAGCGCCACCTCAGGCAACAGTGCAGCATCCTCAAGCAGTGTCAAAGAAAAACGGAGCAAGGACTCTCGCAGTGGCAGGGATGGTGGTAGAGACTCGGCCGACTACGAGAAGCACATCGAAGTCCTGCAGAGCATGATAGAAATATGGCCCGGTAGAAGAGGTGGGTTGAGAAAATGTTAACAATACTGATTGTTTTCACAGTGATTTGTTTGAAGGATTTGGCCATGATTTGTCGCATACTCTTTCCTTTACTAAAGAAGTGTTACTCTTGGTACTTGTGATCATCAGAATCAAAGGCTTTGGAAATGTCACTCACAGCTCACATTTTGGGAAAGACTTCCATATGACAGCGTTCAAGCTTTGACTTACGTTTGGTGGACAGAATGGTGGAAACTTAAAGGGAAAGATATCCTACTTAAAATACCATTTTCTAGGGTGAAATTTTGTGTAGAAACTGAATCTGAAATAAAAAATGCATAATTATTAACTTGAAAATTTTTCCCATAGCACTGTACAGGCATATTTCTGCCCGAAGTCCTCAAATTTGAGCTAAAATCGGCCGCAAAAAAATAAGTCCTTCAAAACTGGGACTCTCAGGCTAAACAAATATAAACTTGCTCTAGAAGCAGGTCTTGGCTATAGCAAGTTTATATTTGTTTAGCCTTAAACCTCATAGTTTTGAAGGACTTATTTTTTTTGCGAAGGCCTTTATTTTTTCACACCCTCCGAAATGTTAAGGGTAGGGGTAACATATTACTACTTTATTTTTTTTCAGTACATTCAACTTAGTCAAGTTTTATATCACTATCTAGCTATTGAAAGACACAAGAAGCATCACCATAGCTCATACCATTGAGGAGTTATGGCTTTTTCAATCACAAAATTGGGTGAAAATTGCATTTTTTCCCAAATCAATTGTCACCCTGACCGCCGACTTTCTAACCCTGTTACAAAAATACAGAAATAGATTGATCCCATTTAATGATTTGAATATTACAAATGTACCCCTGTCACATGATTAGCATAAAGAATTAGTCCCTACTAGTAGTTTTCATGTTCATACACTCACAGGAAATTAGCAATCCAAATTTTTGTACCCGAAAATGGTCATTTTTGGCTAAAATTGGCCAAAAAACTGAATTTTTCTCAAAATCAGTGAAAAATATGGGGTTTTAAGTGACAAAATCTGAAAATATATGAAATTTTACCCTTAGAAACATTAAGTAATCAAGAATTTTGACTGTTTTCACCCCTAAATATTTTTTTCACACCCGTGTCCGCTAAACGTAAGTCAAAGCTTGAATGCTGTCATATGTACCTCCCTCATATATATTTACATGATACAAAATTTATTTTAATTTTGGCCTTGTTTGATCAAAAACGGAATAAACAGCTAAAATAATAACATTTTATGTTGCATGTAAATATATGAGAGGGGGTACATATGGAAGTCTTGCCATATTTTGAAGTGCTAACATTCACTCTTATGTTGAATTTTTGTTCTGTACTGTTTTTTAATTTTGTCTTGTGTGCACCATGGTACATATCACATAATTATTCATATCAAGGAAAGAACAATAACGATGTTTAATCAGTATGTTCATTTTCTTTTTACGCATCATGAATTTAATGCAAGAAGGTCGCCTAAATGAAATATAATTTGTTTAGTTCCCTAGTTTTGCATCTTTCCTGGAGCAAAGTTGGTCGAGTACTGTAAAAATGTTAGCTTTCATCACATACCATAATATTGACCACTTCCGGTAAAACCTGTGGTTCTGGGGACAAGGCTATTTGTGATATGGCCACAGCCCTTTAAGAAAAAAGATTATGTCCCTTTCCAAAAAAGTCTTCTCTGGAAGAAACCCATCAGTAACAACCATTATCTTGAAAAATAATAGAGAAACAAATTGCCTTAATATTGCCAAAATTGAGGCATGTTTCATGTTAGATTCAAATTCTTTTTGCCAATTTTTCAACTTTTGGGGTATGTTTGTAGAGAAGAAACATTTTAACAACAGTTTTTTTTAAAGAATATTTGATATGATTACAGACATTGCTAGTTTAAAGGGGGATGGCCCGATTTAAGTCTATAAGTTTTCATCTTCATAGAATGGCCTTCACTCCAAAACTCCATCTGTAAAGTTTCGCGCCGATATTTCAACCCGTTTTGATGTGAGAGCTAAAAACGTGATTTTACAATCCCCATAGAGTACTGTGTAAAATTAATATTGGTCGACCAAAAAGGAGCACATTTTCGCTCATAACATCCAAACCAAACATCCTTTAGCCCTAAGATTTCACAGGGTAAATGAGAAAAATAATAGCTTTTCTTCTGATACCAAAATTTTGACCACTTCCGGTAAAATCTGGGGGCTATTAGCTATCGGGCCATGGACCTTTAATACCATTTATTGTGTATTTGGCAGTGTGACTGAAAGAAAGCCTTGTCACATGGTAATCACTTTAACCATTGATAACAAATTTCAGAGTGTGTCCTGTGACCCTGCACCCTTGTTATTCTGATTATTGGCCATGCAGACGTGTGGAATAATAATATGAGTAATAATGACGCTAATATCAACATTAGGGTGGAATTTTAATTATTCATGGACTATAATGAATTATATGACAGACTGTCCATAGTAAAATCCTGTTACAGACAGCCTGTCATACAAAATCTGCATAAATTTGCATAAATTAATATCCATATCCTTTGTCATTAATTAACAGAATAAAGCACATCATTAACATAAAATTGTATGACTGTATTACAATTAATGGTTGGCGTTAAGGTGAAACAGAATTTTGCCGTAACATTATTTTCTCTACATAATAAAGGTAAAATTCACCTTAAGGTACATTCTTTAAGCAGATAATAATTATAATAAAAATTATTAGGAAAAAAAGAATAGAATGACTTGTAAAGATACTTCAGGTTATCCCAAAAGAACTATTGCATCGCTGTGTTAACTTATACGAATTGAGACTTCTTTCAAATCATCATGCAAAAATATGTGTTGAGACGTGATGATAAAGCACAACCTAGGAATCCATTGGGCCTCATACACGATTGTTATGTGACCACGATAAAGCAATAAACAGAAATCGCTGCTTGTGGCACGCCATAAAAATAATTAAATTTCAGCCGTAAATCTCTTCTTGCCAAGTAAAATGTCCATTCTGACCTAACATCTTATCGGCCCGAGACTGTTACAAATTATTCAACAAATCTACCCGTTGGTGCTCATCATAAGGTGAGGGGAACAGAAATGTTGCAAGGTTTTGGGATCAAATATTATCGTAGGCTCCATTGTGGACCACGTACTTTGAGTGAGCGCTGTCCAAATTCTGACCTTTATATTGTGAGATGTAGTTAAAAGTCCATGGTCCGATCATTAATAGCCTTGTCCCAAGGGACCCCAGATTTTACTGGAAGTGATCAAAATTTTGGTATCAGAAGAAAGTTACTATTTTTCTCATTTACTCTGTGAAATCTTAGGGCTAAAGGATGTTTGATTTGGAAGTTATGAGTGAAAATATGCTCCATTTTGGTCAATCAATTTTAATTTTACAAAGTACTCTATTGGGATTACAAAATAAGATTTTTAACTCTCACTTCAAAACAGGTTAAAATATTGGTGCGACACTTTACAGACAGGGTTTAAATCGGGTCATCCCCCTTTAAAACCGATGGTCCCTCTTTCCCTAGAGCAACTGGAACACACAAACACATAAAAAATGTGTGTGCGCATGTGGCTAGATTCAAACTACCAATATATATGTTACTACTTGATCGTATTACTTCATGGGCAGATAATGTCGCATCAGCAGAAGAATGTGATGATCGCTTAACAATCATAAGGCAGTGCGTGATTGGTGCAAAAATGGAAGAAAAGGAGTAGCAACCAACCACCTAATTTCCACAAACAGAAGCACACCCCGGGAGCGGTCCCGGGAGAAGCACACTCAAGTTTGGTTTGGGTAGGAACATTCCTCTGAGAGTCTGGAAGTAGGACTCATATCTAAAAAATTGCCAAAAAGGGACCCATAGCTATACAAAAATGCAGATTTGGGGCAAAATTTAACACAAATTTTCATTTTTCCTTCAAAATTTTCACCTTTTTAACAAATTTGGAACATTTTGGCTTCAGATTGAGGAAATTATCTTAGAAAAATTTGAAATAGCGACCCATTATTATGCCAAAATTGGCATGAAAAAGTGGTCATTCATAAAAAAAAAAGGCTGAAAATGAATAATTATTTGCAGCATGTCCCGTACTGTCATGTGTTGAATACGGTATCCCTTTCCCTGGGCCCAGAATATGGCTGAAGTAATGAGGAATTTGCACATACACATATCCACCCACCCACATGACATACATACATACATGACAAATGAACCACCACGCATGCACACACACACATGCACATGCACACACGCTGACACGCACATGCACAAATGTGCATGAATGGGCATGAGCACATTAAAACCAATAATCAAGACCCATAATCAGAGTTGAATTAATATATTGTTATATAAGATGTGAGCACAATGGCAGGTTGCACCTTCTTGCATTTAAGCACTGGACTACATGCTTGTGAAAGTGCACAAGACAAAACCTTGAAAGCCATAAAAAAGCAAGCAAAACAACAGGTAAATTATATGAATTTTGCTCTTTTGATACATTGTAAAAGTGTCTCTCTGCTAAATACATGTTGCAATTTATTGATTAGAAGCCAAAAGTTGAGTAATACGTGCAACAGAAAGTTGTGTTCCTCCGACCACCTTTCTGTTGTTGCAAGATAAAAAATTCAATTGACTGTTATTTACGTACATGCATTGTAGGTTCCGACCAAGCGATTTATGAAAGTCTCTTTTGTAGGTAAGTGCTTTCAGTCTGGCAGTCCTACCAGGTTTTTGTCTTGTGCAATTTGTCCTAGCAGTTTAGTCAAAAAAAAAAGCTGGCGGTGTTGATCAAGTATGGTGTTGCCATATTGCATAGGTTTGCTCTGCCTTTGGTGGAATGAAATATATGAAGAAAAGAGTGGTATTTGTTTGCATGAAAGAATGAAAGTTGATTTGTGAGTGTATATGTGTGTATGCATAAGTTTGTGTGTTGTGTTTATGTATGCCTGCATGTGTTTGTGTGTGTGTGTTTTTACAGAAAAAGGTACATATCAGGCTACAGAAATTCATTGTCCAATTTTTAAGAAGGTGGAATACTGATTTACATAACGTTTCACATGATTTATGGGTATAGGTAAGGAGAGATAAAATGTGAAAGATTTGTGTGTGTTAGTGACCACTTTTTTTTTTTTTTTTAGAACAGTTTTTGTGCCCTAAATGTTCACTTTCTTGGGATAAAATTGTGACATTTTAAGTATTGATTCTGAAAATAATGGTATGAATAATATTAACTTATATTTGAAAGTTCTGTTTTGTAAAACTGAAAGAACATTACATGGGCCCACCCAAAATGAGAACATCACCAAGTGTTCCTATTAGCATAAAAAATTAGAGCTCAGATCAATATGACATAACAATTGTAACATTACGTGTCAAACTTTTTTTGAACTTCAGATGTGAATATTTTTCTAAGTACACATATTGCTCCCATTTTATCTCTGAGAGGTACCGTGTTCTAACTCAGGTGCAATCCTAGCCATGTACTCCGCATATACTTTTTCAGATATAGCCACTGTTCTAACAGTGTGTCAAATGTTACACCTGTTAACATTTCCTCCATTGACTCACTGTAGAATAATTTTCAGAACATTTAGGTAGAAAATTAAATAGTTTTTTAATTTATCTCTTTACCAATAGAGATCATCATTGACCAAAATTATCAAGAAACTAGTTCATAAAATGCTGTCTAATCAGCTTGAAATTTTTGACACAATGTTACATTTTAGGTACCTTTACTCTGAAAACACCCGTATGTGAGCAAATTTGGTTGAGACAAAGATGTTTTGTGAGACTTGATACAGAGGCACATGTTGGGATTGTGTGTGTTTTTTTTTTTTTTTTTTTTTTGGGGGGGGGGCATAAGGACAGATGGAGTTGCAAGGATTGGTAGGAGAGTAGGTATGTGTATGGATTTTGAGGACAATATCTCATTGCACTCACTGTCCCGTTCTAATATGATCTGCATACATCAAAGCTTGAAATTTGATGGCCATTTGTGAGCGATTTGAATTTTTGCCACATAGTGTATGTGTTTGATCGTATACATTTTTGTATTGTCAAGCTATTCACATTTCACAATGCATGTTGGTGTTCATCACTGTACCAATATTTGTAGATTAGACAAACAACTTATGGCTGGATGTATAATTATGCGGCCCTTTTATGCATAAATGTTTTGTGATGAAATATTTTTTCCAGCTGGTATTGATTCATAAAGTGGCCATTGGCAAAGTAATTTCAACCATGTTTATTGAGTGGAAATAAAATGTCTTCAGCTTGAAGCCTTGAAGGGGGATGACCCAATTTAATTATTTGAACTTTTCATCTTGATTGAATGACCATGACCCTTAGTCCCATCTGTAAAATTTTGCGCCCAATATTTCAATCCATTTTGATGTACGAGCTAAAAAACGTAATTATAATATGTAAGCCCCATAGAATATTCTCACTACTCTGCCCGGGGGGGGGGGGTTTCAGGGGTTTGTTGGGTACCCATGCTCGTTCCAGGGGTTCTGAAGGTGACCCCTAACGGAACCAATTTTCAGTGAAAATATAAAATATACCCCTAATGGGACCAGTTTTGGCGAGTTTTCAGTGAAAATATACCCCTAACGGGACCAATTTGCAGTGAAATTATACCCCTTGCAGGACCTGTTCTAAATACGTGAATAAAAGATATACCTTTAAAATATCTAATATACAAGAAAAATGACAGAGTGTGCTACTGCAAGAAAAATTACACATTGGGGTTATTTTGCTGGGGTAGTTTAGGTTAATTTTTCCTATTTGTATCATTGAACCAGTCACAATCACAACTGATTTGATACCCCTAGCGGGACTAGAACTTGATTATTGTGAATTTGATACCCCTAGTGGTAGTCCCGCATTTGCAGCTAGTCCCTCTTTTTTTGGAACGAGCATGGGTACCCGACCAAAACCCAAGAACTTTTTTTTTTTTTTTTTTTTTTTTTTTTTTTTTTTTTTTTTTTTTTTTTTTTTTTTTTTTTTTTTTTTTTTTTTTTTTTTTTTTTTTTTTTTTTTTTTTTTTTTTTTTTTTTACTCTGCAAAATTGAAGGTGCATTTTGTGATCCTAGCATATTTATTTTTTATTATGATTCACCTGATATCCTTAAGAAAACATTATTTCCAAAATTTCAGTTGATTCTGATGTTTTGTTTTGATGTTGTTATGAACGAATTAGTTGTTTAACGCTGCCCCATAGGCCACTGTGTTGTAATTTCCAACCATTCACGGACAGAAAATACAAAATTTCGAATTTCTTCCAGAGTGGATCAAATTTGCATGTAAGATTAGGCACACATACTATACTCCAACAGTTCAGATGATATAAAAATGTCAAATTCTTTGGGGTAAATCGGGGGACAAGGCTATGGATCATGAAATGCCCCTTCAATATTGGTTGGCCAAAATGGAACACATTTCTCTCATAACATCCAAACCAAAGACCTTTTAGCCCTAGATTTTGTAGGATAAATAAGAGAAATAGTAGTTTTCTTCAGACAAAACATTTTGACCATTTCATGATATCCATGCCTGTCTTGTTTAGTTTTGAGGCACCCAATTGCTAATTTCACAATTTCCCATAATGCAATTAAACACAGTTCTGATGACGTCTCCCTCTAACGTAGATGCGCATGTGCCTTGAGGTGATCTACCCGATTATAACATAATTTTCGGGGCTATCTCAGAGAAGCAAGAGAAATGGTCATACTTTTGGTCTCAAGTAAATTTCCAAAACAGCATTTTGATAACATCGTCAGAGGGGTATTTAATTCATTGGCTCATCCCAGGCTCTACCAGATTTTTTTTTTTTGTGGGGGGGGAGAATTTTTCTAAAAGGGGACTTTGCCCAATTCGCCCTCCCCCAATCAAAAGGGCGACAATTTGGAAAAGTGGACTTTTTACAGAAATTTTAACCCTTTTATGGGGAAAAAACAAAAAAACCCTAATTTTTTGACTCGCTCTGTTTGCAAAATCTATTTTGGGCTTTTTGGTCATATTGGACTCTCAAGGGGTAACTTCCTAGAACTTCATTTTTGATTACACATCTCAAAGGTATAAGCATACCTAACTTTGCATTAATTACCGTTGCTGTGTTGGTACATACTGGGGGGGTGGGGTCATCACAACAAAAGTTGCAGTTCACCACAAACTCCTTTTTGCACTTAAACACATTTCTCACATAAGATAGATTGTGATTTGCTTGAACAAACTCAACTTGGCTTAATTTATTGTAATTTTATGCTTTTTTCTTGCAAGAATTTGGCATTGGACGGGCTAAATTTAATGTTTAATGATTTGAATATACCTCTGCTTTTTCCTGTATTTTGTATTGTAGTGCATGTCGGTGTGTTTCTTCATTTTGCATGTAAGTTTCATTATCTTTTTAATCTTTGGGTTCTGTCTGCTGTGTTCATCAAGCAAATTGCAAAAAGAAAAGAAAAAATAGACGAACAATTTTTGAACATTATGCTGTTTTGGTCTAGAGCAAATTGCAAAAAAAAAAAGCTTGAACAATGCAGCTTAAAGGTGCTTGTTTTAATTTTAAGTGTACTTGTTTTCTTCTTGATGTGATAGCCTGGCACTAGCATACATTCACCACTAAGTTTCATGGTAAACAAGCTTGCAGTTTTGATGTCAGAAGCGATAATGCATATTGCAAAGTCCTATATACACTACTCTGTTAATATTGATGGTTAACCACTAAAATGGCAGTTTTGTCTCTATCTTGGGAAAGAGAGAGGTTTAAAGGATGAAATTTCAGGACGACAATGAGAAAAATATAACCTTTCATCTTGCATCAAAATTTATACTACTTCTGGGTAAGTCGGGAGGGGGGTCCCAAAGTTGATCGGAATAAGCACCTTTAAACTTTAAAAATTTAAATATTTACAATTTGCACATGTTGATTTGGTTCTTACTGATTTAACATGAGGTCGTCTAACTGGGGTGGAGGGGTGTGTCTGGTGTTGCAACCCCCACTTGAGATTTACTCCCGGTGCAAAACAAATGTGAGATTGTGTCACAAAATGATTTTAGGTTTATTGTTTTTACATCCTTTGTGCACATTTTAGCAAAAATATTCAGACCCACCACCCACCACCTTACCCATGTAAGGTAAACCACCAAAATTGAGGTGTAGGGGTGGTGAAGCCTTCCTACTTTACTGTGTAAGACTGGTACACCATAAAATTGCTCTTAATCAGTAAACATTTTCATTTTATTCAAGAGCTGAAACTTAATTTTGAAGTTAAATTTGTGTTTTTCTTATTTTGGCCAAAATCTGGTAAATTGAATGTTTGTGTATTTCTTTAGCCAAAATTCATATTAATTACTTTTGCACACAAAACAGATTTACAAAATTTTGGGAGGGTGCCGTGGATTATGATATCATAGAAGCAAGGTACTGGGAATGTTGGTACTTATTTTAGTATCACTGGATAGGGGAGACCCATTGATACCAAAATCAAGTTCATAAAGGGTTCGGTATGGAAAATCTATGGGGTTCGCAACAACCACATGTACCCCGATGGCAGTGGTTAGTCATGTTATAAAAAATAGCCTGGTTAGATGAGGTTTAAGCCTAGGAATATTGAGGTGCCTGTATTCCATGGACAACATTTCAATACAGAATAAATTGTAACTCGTAGTATCATCTTGGCGGTTAAATTTGTTTGCCATTAAAATAGGTTGTACATGGAATACTGGTTCCTACATGGTGCTGAAGTGTACAAAATATGCCTACAAAAATTGTGAGATTCTTATTCTTCCATCTGCAAGAGCAAATAGAGTAGTTGTAAAAGCTATTAATCCTTGCCAAAATGTCAGAAATTAACAAATTATGAATCGGGTGGGTGACCCGATCGGCAACCTTGTTGGCTCCCCCCGTAAGTAGACAGAAATACAGCATAAGAGGAGAAATCGTGTTCTTTCCTCTATTCACCCCTCATAACATGAATGACGTCATTATTTCTTACCTGCGTCTTACATCAAAGCATGCATTCACATTGGTTCCCATGTATATTTCAACTTGCTGGTTCAGAGAAAAACAATGGTATATAGCGATTACTAGATGATCCCAGTGTAAAATTTATATCTAGAGCTCTTTCTGCAACTATGGATTCACTAAAACGAATGCCAGATATGATTGAAAGTTCTGGTTGGAGACTGGGAACGAGGGGACAGTTGTGAGGTTCATGTGCCCGATAGATTGACCTGCACGTTTGGCTGTTCTGATGTAACAAATGGGGTCAACTGGTGTTTTGAATTAGTCTGTCTATCTTTTTTCAATTTTTATGTTAGCTTCTAATATCATTGTATCTTTAATTATTTTATGTTTAAAATATGAAATTTTTTTGGGGGGGCCCAAATTTACGCCTTTATTTTATTTCAGTCGGGTATTTTTGCTGATTTCACCATGCTTTGGATTGGATAACTATTTTGGGACTGCTGTACCCTATTTTGATCAATCCTTCCCTTTTTGCTCGGGGAGAGGAAGGATGTGCCCAATAAGGAAAGGGAGAATAAATTTCCCAAGAATTCCTACCCCCACACATAAAAAACATACACACACCACACCACAACACATATTAAATGAAAATGGTCATACGACTTAAGGCTCTTTGTTATTGTTCATTACAGAGCGGGGGGAGGGGCAGCAAGAGTCGGGGCAGCAAAAGCGAAACCTACCCAAAGCCAGCCAAAAAGAAGACCAAGCAGCAAGAAGACCAATGAGGAGGAGCCACCCGGCCTGTCACGCAAGAGGAGGGGACAGCTGTTACCATAGCAATGATGATTTAGATGAAAATGGTGGCAGCCGGAGGAGCAGCCGCTGCTGAAGTCGAAAAGAAACTGCAGGAGCTGAATTGGGACCTGACAACCTGAAGTTCAGCTTGCTAGAGGGCACCGTAATCGTAGCAGTCTGTGTTGGCTATCAGTAGAGGGCGGTTTCACGATATCTTGTAATTGGTGGCTAAAAGGTTTTAGAGCTACTAAATGTGACTCTACTCACAGGGTCCAGGTAGCCCAAAATCGAAAGGCGGGCAAACATGCTAAAATAAGAAATTAGCATAGCTGGGGCACAAAAAAAAACCGGTTTGTAATAGTGTCCCTGGACAGCTGGCTGTCCACTTAGCAGGCATGATGCGGCATTTTAGGATTCAATTTCACTTTTTAAACCAATCGTATGTATGCATTATATAGATCACGACGGAAGGACGAATTTATTTTGTTGCGCCATGTAGCAAGATGGTGACTACAGTAGGACACATCAGGTTAACATTGTTAATGCTTCCGAATTCCTCATGAACTGTTAACATTTAGATATATTCACACAGGGAGAATGATTGATTTTGGATATGAAGCCTTTCTTCGGGCTTTTGGCCTTGAGTACCATGCATGTTAGTATTTACTTGTATACACGGATATTTGTGAAATAGGTCCAAGTGATAATACTTCCACAATGCGTCACCCTTGATAGCGGATGCGGCCGAGCCTTGAAAATTCTTCTAGTTTTCGAGTTACCCCTCCCACCCGTGACAACCAAAAACACAACCACCTGATTTGAAGGATACTAGATAAGATTAAGAGTGATGTTGGTGAAAGATTTGGTGGCAGGGTGATTCATATGCCGAAAAATGAAATTTGGCTGCAAGTTAAGCGAAATTATTATTTTTTATATTTTTAAGGTTATAAAAATATTACAATCTTATTTTTATTGGTATCCTTTGTGTATTTTGATTAGGTTTTATACATGCATAAAGGGTTAAGGTAATATACTCGTTGTTGACATGTGATAAAAGGGATGCTTTTTTAAGGAAAAAAAGGTGATTTTGGGCTTAAAAAGTCTAGACACTTTATATATTGTATAAAACAGAAAGAAATCTATAATTAAATGTCAGGAGATGTTGAAGTATTGCATGATTGATTAAAATGTTTTGCTAAGAAAATTAATTAATCTTGATATTCTAAAGTTTTTAGCTCAAAACGTGATTTTTTTTTTGACCCAAAAAACAACCCTGCCACCAAAAGTTTTTGACCACATTCCACAACCATCATTTTTTAAAAGTATTTATTTATCTTTTTCTAATAGAAGTGGTTGCGTTTGGTTGTTTACAGAGGGAGGGCGTGTCGAAAAAAAAAACAATTTTTGCAGTCCAAACCGATCCACTTGAAACTTAACAGTCAACATTGACCATTCCTGGGACACCACCTATCGAACTATATAAAGCACTGTTTTGATTGGTTACTCAGAGGGCTATCCAGTGTTGTGTTTCGGAAGATCCAATCAGGTGCATTATAGGTCGTAGTGTGGAGTTAAAGGAAGCTGGTGATCCAAAGATTGATCATTCTCTCTCAGTGTGTAGACTTAAGGGCGTAAAAAAAGTGTTTGGTTACCCTCTCCATGACTGGCCCAATTTGAATTGGCAGGTGGTTCAGCCCCGTACAATTTGCCAGTGGATACAACCTATTTTGGACACAATAAAATTCTCTGGGTTTTATTATCTTGTTCCTTTACTTTCAGTAGGCAGCTAAAATAAAGATAAGGTGCATAACATATATGCATCGTTGTTTTCTGGCATATTCACATTTTTTTGAACAGTAATAGAGTTCAATCTATCTCTTACAAAGTATGGTGGAGAGGTTTATTGTAAAAATAAAAAGGATAGTCCAAAATTTTTGGGAACAAGAAAAATAAAACAAAAATCCTGACCAACTAACCCTACTCTTGTGCGTGGAGGACCACCAATAACCATTTTTGTTTCTTGCCATATTATTTATTTCAACAGTTCAGTTCTACATATGCATTGTTGATTTTTGCTGGTTTCCATAAACCCTGGACTCATGTAATGGGGAGAGGAGAGAGAGACGATGTTGGAGTAGCTGTGACTTAAGAGTTTGTCTCCCATAATAAGTCTGAAGCCAGTGAGGTTGTGGAAATGTAAATTAATTGATTGTAACACATTGTGTAGAGTTGAAAGTTCACTCAGTGGGACTCAAGAATTAAACAGGTTGTTGAACGGTGCCAAAGTATGAGGAAATCACAAATTTCTTCACACATTCTCACCAGTTACGATTAAATGCTTAATTAGTAAAATGATAGCAAAATTTGAAGTATACTCTCAGCTGCACTACACTACATGTTCACAAATAAGTTACACGCACATACCAGACATATAGAACACCAGCCAACACAGGAAACTACGTAACCTACTTCATTCAGTGAACTTTGTATTTAGTAATGCAAGGACCTTGTACAAGTTTTGCACCTTTTTTTCTTGTATGTCTACGCATCTTCCCTGCAACTGATTAGATGAGAGAAGTGGCCAAAGTGGGACATAGGGTGATGTGAAAAGTAGCCCCCCAATTCTTTTTTCCCATAAAAGTTGTTGCAAGGTGTAAGATAAAGATTTTAAATGGTACTTCTAAAGGTGGTTTTGTAAAGTTGGGCTACTTATGCACAGTTTGGCAACACTGGCAAGAAACGAGTCTATAGTTTGATTAGCACAAACTAGGCAGGTCTTAAAACAATTTTGATTAACAAATAATTGAGCAGACATTACCAAAAGTCTAAATGACAGGGCTTTTACTGACAGCTACTTTGCTGAATAAGTATCATGATTCCCTACTCACAGAAATGTTAGGAATAGGGAGTTACTTATAGCTCTTTACAGAGCTGTGGTTGTAGTTAGCTCATTGTACTAGTTTGTAGTAAACATGGCAAGATTTGGGGCAAAGTACAATTGCCAGGTTGCACCATTTGTTAGTGCTGTAAGGCTGTTAAAATAGGTGGAAACATGTAAAATCAGAATCAGCATATTTTGGGGCACATACTCTATTATATGCACTCTGCACCTGCCTTCAAATTTTTGAAGTGACATTGAAAACAATCTTTGCAACTTGACTGTATTCGCATTGGGGGAAATCAAAATGTTTTACCTCCAAAAGTATCTTAAAAATGCAGGCAATTTAGAGTATATTTTCATCATTTATGGGTACTAGCTTCAAAAGAAATACCTGCAGTTGATTCAATTAATAGAAAGACTCCAGGTAATAAAAAACAACAAAAACAGGAAATTAATCTTTTTCCCATAAATTTTGCAGCCTTGTCACTCCTTAACACAGTTAATTCTATGAGCTTCATAATAAGTAAGGTTACAGTAATTAATCACAAGTTCAATGAATCATTTGACCTTTGTCTGATCAAATATCAGAGATTTATCCAATTCAATAAGATTGTTTATCTTCAAAAATTTATAGATCACATGTCTAAAATGGAAAAAATGTTGCACTTACCGAAAAACCACTTTCATATTAGAGGTATCGTTCAGCATTATAATTACAAACATTAATTGCCCCCTTAAATCTTTCCTGCATATGTTGTGCTGATCAAGCTATAGATACAGTATTTAGCAATAGCTGAGGTTATTAGGCAAAAAAGTTTGTTTCCAGTAGGCCTTGTGCATTTTGGTTTTAGAGCCATTTTAACTACATTTCATATTTTTATTTTATGAACTGAGAAAAAAAAATTGTAGACAAAAAATGCTTCAGAGATAGAAAATTCATTTTTTTTAAATACAAGTGATCCCAAATTGATATTTTTTGTAGTAAAATATGGTTTGCAACAGACTTATCATTTTGATTTGAGGCATTTATGTGGTAAATTAAAAAAAAAATTTGCATTTAAGTTTTTGGGCAACCTACTGGAAACAAACTTTTTTGGCCTTATTAAAGTACATTAACCTGAAGTGTACTACCTGCTTTAATATTGGCTTAAAAAAAACCAGTTCAATTGTGACCAATCAACAACATGGTAAGAAAGTGTACTAGGGCTGAAGAGGCTAGAATTTTTTGGAAGCTGCATTTCAATTGGTTATTGAAGGGAATCAATAATTCAATTAACCTATCAGAGATGTTGTTTTAAAGGCAGGTAAAGCTTATGGGGATATATGAACCCCTAAAAGCGTGTTTCTATTGACGAGATCCTGTATTTTTACGGTGTAATCTCTACCGGCGAAGAGCAAGGAAAAGGGGGATAACGGTCAGTTTCTATGGGGCGCTGTTTACGGGGTTAAAAACTTCCTGGCTGCTGTCGATCAACTCCACATAAAACTTTGCCGGCCAAAAAGGTCGTTCACTGAGGTCAATGCAAAGTATTGTGGGTTGACTTTTTCACAAAATATTGCGGGACCTGGCAATAGTAGGAATTGACGATTTTGACATTTTACAGTCAATCTTCGGAGCGGCGCAAATGAGAGGTTAGATGAATTAAATGTTCGTGAACGTTAAACTCTAGAGAAGGGTCGAATGTTACGTGGAGCGTACAAGCGGCGAGGAGGCGATGTTTTGTACGCCGAAGCTGGCCTCATCCTCCCGTCTAACGCGTTCTCCACACGAGGGCTTCGGCGATCGTATCACGCGTTGTGGTATTATCAATTTCCGTTTCCTCGCTGCTTGCGCCACTGCTCGCGGGACGGAGTGTGTTTCTATTGGCCGTTTGACCGGTAAACTGACTCCTCTATTTTCTTCCGCGAGAAGGAAATTTTCCTGGTTGATTTACCAGTAAATGGTGGGGGAGGTGGTCAGTTTCTAGTGAGCAGTTAATCCTTATCCGTCTCTTTTCCGGTAAATGGCCCCAATAGAAAACACACCTTAAGAGTGACTGCTAACTGAATGATAAAATAGGATGGGAATCTTGATGCATAGCTTTGTACACGAGTATATCAACAACTTGTTTATTATGCTCAAAATGTAGCAGTCTTGTGAAAAAATGTTGCCAACGTTATATATTTTAATAATAATCTTGTCAGGATCGTTGAGATACTTTAAAACGACATTAATATAGGCCACACGTAAAGGTGTATTCGTAACACGTGAAATAAAATTGTGTGTAATAAAATTAAATTTTTAATTGAAGTTAATTGCCTATTATGAATGGTACATGGTTGGACACCAACTCCATGAGTTGTAGTGCAATTAATTTTTCCTATTGTTGTCTGCTCTTGCAAAATAGCACCATGGTTATGTATCCGTGGTGATAGTAACCCCCTAGCAACGACAATAAAAAAATCTCCTTGTATATTGATGACATGACACTATATAAGATTATTCTTGACGGAATTTGATGTAGATATTTAAAAGATGAAAAAAAAAAAAAAAAAAAAAACAAGGGCTTGCTACTGGCTTAACAAAAAAAATCTATTGAGAATTTTTTTATGATAATTTAAGAGAAGTATGTGAGAATATCGTATCCATGATGAATGGAATGAGAGCTGTAAATACGAGAGAATTTCTTTGTGTCACTTGGCCATATAAGTAGTTGTGTGCAATATAAATATTTCTGCCTTAGGTCAAAGCATAGTTTTGTAGCACACATTATTCATATTCTTTTCATGTAACATTCATCTAGTTGGCAAATAATCAAGACTTAATTAAACAATCCAAAATATTTGACATAAAACCAATGACAACAAAAGATGTTGCATGCTGCTAGTGTTTCTAGATATTAATCGGCAAAAAAAAGGGAGGATTTATAATATTTTGGGAAAGATGATTATTAGAGTTTGTTAACAAAGCAGGGTAGTGCTACAAAGCTATGTAGACATGGCAATTACGAGCTAGCGCATTTAAGAGAGCCATATTACTGTTTTTGCTTGTCTGTTTATACAGTGTGTGTTTTTTTCTTTTTTTTTTCTTCCAGCAGAGCTGGAAATATTAGTGCAGTGTAAGATTCTCTATTGTCAATATGTGTAATCAAATTTGGTGTGCAAAAAAAATGAATAAAACAAAACATAAAATTCAAGTAAAAGAGGTACATGTTCACATCTTGTATTAATTGCATTGGAAAATTTAAACTGCAGAATTCAGCAGTTACAATGGTTTGTTTTGTTTAGATGTAAAGCTTTAGGTTGACTGTCAAAAGCTCAATTCTGTACTCAGGAAACAAGTGCAAGTACTCATTGAGTACCAGGTACTCAAACTTGTACTCAAAGTATAAATACTTCATTGAGTACCATACTGTATTCAAGAAGCAAAATTCTCATTGGAGTGGCAGGTATTCAAAGTTGTACTCAAGAAGCAAGTACAAGTACTCATTTGAGTGCCAGGTACTCAAACTTGTACTCAAAATACTCATGAGTAGAAGCAAATACAAATACTCATTTAGTATTCATTTGAATGACAGGTACTCAAACTTAGACTCAAGTTACAAGTACTTCATTGAGTACCATACTGTATTCAAGAAGCAAAATTCTCATTGGAGTGTCAGGTATTCAAAGTTGTACTCAAAGCACAATTACTCGTGAGTAGGAGGCAAATACAAGTACTCATTTGAGTGACAGGTACTCAAACTTGGATTCAAGTTACAAGTACTTCATTGAGTATCATACTGTATTCAAGAAGCAAAATTCTCATGGGAGTGTCAGGTATTCAAAGTTGTACTCAAAGTACAAGTACTCATTGAGTACCATACTGTATTCAAGAAACAAGTATAAGTACTCATTGAGTACCATATGGTATTTATGAAGCAAAATTCTCATTGGTGTTGTCAGGTATTCAAAGTTGTACTCAAAGCAGAAGTACTCATTGAGTACCATACTGTATTCCAGAAGCAAATACAAGTACTCATTTGAGTGTCAGGTACTCAAACTTAGACGCAAGTTACAAGTACTTCATTGAGTACCATACTGTATTCAAGAAGCAAAATTCTCATTGAAGTTGTCAGGTATTCAAAGTTGTACTCAAAGCACAGGTACTCATTGAGTATGATTCTGTATTCAAGAAGCAAGCACAATTAAGTACTCATTTGAGTGCCAGGTACTCAAAGTTGTATTCACAAGTGCTCATTGAGTACAATAACTGTACTTAAAAGCAAGTACAAATACTCATTTGAGTGTGAAACGTTACTCAGATGCTCAAATTTGCTCTTAAAGTAAAATTAATCATTGGGTACAATGTACTCAATCGGGTGTTCAAACTTGTACTCGTGAAGTAGTGGTATTCTGAGTACATTATACTCATATTATGGAACAATTAAGCAAATACTTATTCATGCAGTGCATTACTTATTTGAGTAAAATGAAATCATAAAATTGCGTACTCAAATGTACTTGCTCTGTAAGTCCTGTTTTTCACTTTAAGTGCTTGGAACACAAAACAGTTATGAACATTTTTTTTCATTCGTTTTTTGTTTATTATAGTAGAATTTGATATTTTTTTCTAGTCTGTGACATACAGTTTAAGGTCTAATAACAATATTTAATATTAAAATGGCAAGATCACCAAGTAAAAATAGAATGTTACTTGAAATTGGCATTTCATTATCACTTATACCAATATAAGATGCAAAGAAAAAACGTAAATTTCAAAAACACGCACTTTAACAGTTTTATGCTCCAAACACTCGAATTGTATTCTCTACCTGGAGGTTTAGAGGGACTATTAAGGTTCCTTGTGTAAATCTGCAATATAGTAGTAATGTACTTTTTAAATCAAAGAGAATGCTGTTGAAAATTCCATAATTTGTTCAAAATAGAACTTACTGGATAGCAAATTGAATTTATTAATGCAAGTTTAAGATGTGAACATATAAATGCCTTGTGTTTTGATATGCTGATTTTTTATGGGAACACAGTCATTTACCTCACAAATTATTCCTTGTTTGTTCTACTAATTAGATGATCTGAAAAACTAACATTCTCATGTCCAGGGTGCATTTTAAGTGTCTAACATATACATACCCATATAAAAACTGACCTCAAGGGTATCTGGGTACCAGAAGTGTATTCCTCTAATTTTTGCACAGGTAATAGTTCTTGCATGTCCCTACTTATATCCGTTGTCAAAATTGTGTTGCCACTGCTTAAAATTGCTCTAAAATAAGAGACAATTTGAATGGGTCAAACAGCTGTGAAATAAGAATCTTGTTGTGCAGGTGTAGTATATATACCAGCTGAGAACTTGCCCCATCCTTCTCCCCCCCCCCCCAACTCTCTAAATCTAACTTTGCTATACCCCTAAATTTTATCTTTGAACTTAAGGCTTCAATACAAATTATAACAGACAGTTCGCAATGATTGCTGTTAGTGTAATGGATAAGTTTAACCCAGTGAAACTTTTAACAGTTCAAAAAAACATCACAAATGCATTGTCCCTATGAAACCCAGATTTAACCTTTCAAGATTAGATTTTGTTGTGGTGTGTAAAAAATAATTCAATTTTATTGAAGATTAAGCAGTAAGAAAATATAAATTCCATCTCAAAGCAATTAAAAGGAGAGAAACAACAGGGAACGTTACTGGAAAGGGCATATAGTTACACAAAAAATCAGCATTCAAAAATTTGCTTTTCACTGTTTTCAACTAATGTTTTTAAATGTCGTCTTGTATGTACACATATAAATAACGGAAGGTAATGTTTTCTTTTCCCTTTTTTTAACCAGATTAATGTTAAGATCAGTGTATATGCTCCCTTCTTATAATAACATAGTCATTTCTATCATCTATACCATAAAATGTATTCGTCAATCACTCCCAAGATATTCTATAGTTGTTTTAATTTCACTTGCAAATTTCACAAATAAAAAAAATAACACATGTACTTAAATGGAAATACCAACTTGCAATCTGTAAAAGCCACATACTTGCTGTTTTATTATTTTTGTGTAAATGCCAATTTCTGAAGGTTGTAAATTATGCCGAATTTAAAGAGTGCAGGAAGCTTTGTGCAGGTCCAAATTTCATCTTGTGTGAAGTGAAATTGTACCATTTTTTTGTGTCGTCTGCAAGGGGGCACATAGGGATTGCTTTGTTAGTGTGTCTGTGTATCTGTGTGTGGTCAAAAATTAATGTTAACCTTAAGCATAATTGCCTATTTCCACACACATATACATTTTCATGCAACTTGAATGGCATGGTCCTTGGGTAGTGCCCCCAGTTTCTCATCTCACGAGTGGGGTCAAAGGTCATCTAGAAATCATTTTCCAAAAATGGCCAGAATTATAAAATTGCTTGGTGTATCCACATTTTTTCGATCGATTTTCATGACACTTGGGTAGTGTCCCACATTATGGTGACCTCATGTGATCTTGGTGACTCATGTGACCTTGGTGACATGTGACCTTTGTGGCCCAAAAGGTTCAGAATTGTAACATTGCTTGGTGTATTCTCATGTTGATCAATTTTCATGACACTTAGATAGAATGGTCCTTGGGTAGTGTCCCACATTATGGTGACCTCATGTGACCTTTGTCCCATTCACAAACCGCAACGGCAGATGACATAAGCATTCCGTGAAACCTGTATTTTTTTTAATGTAAAATAACATTTTTGTGCAGTCAGGATCATGCATAGAATCTCTTTCCTTTGCATTTGGGCCAAACTCCTCCATGTAATTTTTGCTGTAGGAGTTCGCCAATCCATCTCCACGAGTCTTGTTTAATGTTTTACCATCCCAACATTTACTAATGATGATACCTATTTATATACCTGGGTGATGGAAAGGAGCAAATGAGAATAAAGTGTCTCACTCAAGGATATAACACATTGGCCCTGGCAGGGTTCGAACCCCTGATCTTATGATAATTAGTTGAATACATTACTGCTTGACCATTGTGCCCCTCTGTGCTCCAAGTTATCTGTAGTAGTATTGTCCGAACACACATCCTATTAAGCAGCATCTGCAGTCAAAGCGTATAGTTTGCACCCTTTTGAAATTGGCAATGTTAAAGATGTTCTACAGTGTGACATGCATAATTTTTTACCCCCAGGTTTACAAACTGATGTGATAAGTTATTTATGAGCTTATAAGATGTAATTAGCAGATCAAAGACATGGTAAGGAAGGTGCAAAGGTGGTCTATTTTGATTGGTTATTCGGAGGCTATATCATGTTATCTCATGTAATGGACCAATCAGAGAGACTGTAAGAAAAATAGTAGGCCTCTTAGGGTTAACAAGGCAACAGGGCAGTCTTAAGAAGTGTTCTACTTAGCAAATGTCACAAATCTATCTCAAATAATACTACTTACCTGTAATGATATTTATGCATGGATTTTAGTGAGTTGTGGTTAGAAAGAGGCAAAGACATTAGTATTCTATTAAACTCACAGGCTGTAAATTTAGAGTGTGTAATGCTACTTGAAATTCAGCACCATTGATGCTCTTATTTCACATTTCTCCATAAGTCAGACTAATTCAAGAATTCCTGGTGCACGGTAATGGAAAATTAATGGATATTTGTTGTGATCAGGCAAGGAAGGTGGTCAAGACAAACATTCGATCATTAAAGGTGCAACAAGAGATTTCACATATCAGGTGTCCCTAAAAAACTCGAAAGTACTGATTTTTGCCCTGATGTAAAGCTTTCCATCAAAAATATCCTCATCTGAAAGGATTAAGCTGAGAAATGTTTCTTTGGTACAAAAATTGTGAAATTTCTAATTTCGTATAGGAGCAAATACAAAATTCGGCCTATGTTTTACATTGAAATATAGGCAAATCAAAATCACCATTTTTCTCCTTTTTAAGGCATTTCTGTAGCCAAATACAAGGTAAGAAATATATTGGGTGTCTAATTTATTATGAAATTGCTATTATGACACAATATTTAGGTACCTCCTAAATCTCTCATTGCACCTTTAAAGGAAATTTATGCTCAATTATATATTTCCCATGATCAGAGATGTTTTGACTATCTCTCAGTATGGACACACTGTATATTATCATTACTCATTCCTAGATTCTATAATTAACTGTGATTTGCCCTGACTGCATTTTGCATTTTGGAATGGTTGGTATTTTAATGGAAGTTTAGGTATTTTTGGTACACCACTACAAACAGAGTACAGTCAATGAAAGTGGGCTCTTCCACCTAATCTACACCACCCTGTCAAAAGATTACTGTCATGAGTTTGGATATCAAATGGAATAGCCCATTTGTTAATTACAATTAAAATCCCCACCCTGTGGAAGATTCTGGTTGTCTACAGAGAGGGAGTCTAGATTCTAAATGTATCCCCATCTGTGGAAGATTGGGTGAAGTCTTCTGGGGCATGGATTTTAAAGGCAATAGGCAAATATCACAACGCATTACATATATCATCACTTGCATCATATACTGTCGTATTTCACTTCTTAAGGTTTTGGGGAAACAAACTTTGTTCTACAAATCCACAAAGTTCAAGATGTGATGTCACTTAATTGATGAAATTATAATTATAGATCGTCTTCTTTTTCTCAAAATTAACATATCAGTTGTTTCACACAAAGTCATATTTTCAAATTCCGCCATTCATTTGCATCGTTTTATATTTGTTTTATAAGTTTTCTATTTTGTGACAATTTCAAATAGAGATCTATTTCGGGCATTTTCTGTTATAACAACAGTTTTTTACATAGTTATCTATATACCTGTATTTAAAAACGGTCTTCTAATTTGCATATTATGTTGCATTTGTGCATTTTGTTTCATTTTCACATAGGACTTTCTTTAGCCCTTAATTAAGAGAAGAGAATTAAATTTCAGTTATGTTAAATTTTAAACTTCAAAATGTTTTCTTCAAAATTGTAAAGTAAAATTGTTTCTTTGATGCTTACTTTCATGGTACAGGCACGAAATGTCCAGTAGATGTCAATCGCAATTTTCTTCAAAAACATGTTTTGTAAAATATGACAGTATATGATGTGGGCAACGATATGCAAGATTGGAACAATCTTTTTTATGTAGAGTACACTCGCTGCTTAAAAAGATGGTATAAGATCAGAGGTCTAAAAATAGTGTGCCGTCTGTTTTTAAATAAGATGGTCAATAATTACTTACTCATGCTCAAAAACAGGGTAACATGTACTTCATTTCTTGTATTTGCCAATAAACTTAAGTAAATTCCTACCTTGCCTTGTACACACTGTTAACTTGTGACCTCATCATCATGTAACACAACTGTATCCCTTTTTTAAAAAAAATAAGAACTCCCGAATGGATTTGTGGCACTGGCTTAGTAGGTATTGTAATATTCGGAGCAAATGAAGCATATATATGAATCATCACTATTTTCCCTCTATTTTGTTCTATTCCTCTGTTTTAACCCTTTCAAACTGTCAGGCAATTCTATTTGAAATCATCACTTGCTTCGGAAGACAATCATTTTTGGCAAATATTAAGTTGTTCAGAGAAATACACCATTTTATATTTGAAATCGGTGTGATCATTGTTTTTTCTGCATAACAAATTCTTAGACTCTGTATATTTTGTTCAATTACACTTGAGCAAAAAATATCTCCAGAAATCTCTGATCGTAACACTAAAAAAGATGTCAATGCAATGGTTCGAGAGAAGTTGTCCGATTGACACAGCAATGTGATGATTTTGAAGTGGAATTTCCCCCTTGTGTAAATCATCGTATTTAACCAGACTCTAGTGCAATTATTATTAAGAAATATGTAGATCTCCTATGTCTGTATTTTATCTTTCGATTCTGAATGATGTATATAATTCTTGCAAAAACATCCTTAAGTTAATTGTGTGTTGTGTGTGTATCTGTTATGTGGTGTAATAATCCCTTTTATCATATGCCCACCCTTAAAAAATTATATTCATAAAATATGAAGTATGTAGACTGGTAATCTAGCCCATTTCATCACCGTTTCCATGGTAACTTGTTTATGATGATGATGGTAATGAAGATGTCAGTGAAAGAAATTCACTTTTTCCTAAATAATATATATTAAATTCCTCTCTCTTTGTATTCATAATTAAGGTAGATAATAACATGTATTTTGCACAGTGTATAGGGAAAAAGAAAGTTGATATTCAAAGAAATAACAACTGCAATTGCCCATCCATCTTTGTGTAATAGACCTTTTCGGAACATTTGGAGCAAAATACAATGTACGCAAGTGTCCTTATATATGCTCGCGTATATTCACAGGTGCTTGCCAGGGACGCACATACGCAATAAGTGTGAAATAAGCATTAAGTGATGCGCACTACCTTGCGTGTGCATGTGTGATGACCCGTAGGAGGTCAATCAAGTTCGGTAAAATTTGTTTGAAAAAGGTCTATTCTGTAGAAAAGAATTTTGCTGCTGGGTCTTTATTGCATAGACTGTACTTAATTATATATGTCTGGGGTGTTGTACTTGACGGTCAAACTAGTGCACCCAAAACAATCAAACCATTAGCCTAAACACGCTTTGAAAGAAGCTGTAGGCAGTTTTCTCCTTTCTGCTTCGCTTCTTGGAAGGTGTGCAGAAGAGAGCAAAACACAAAATATGAAAATCTCTTGGGAAGGAAATTTGTTACAATATTCTTTGTACAGTAATTGTATTGCTTGCATTTTTGTCAAAAATTTCTGTAAAACGAGGTTAATAAAATCCATGTCACCCTCCTGACATCCTGAAAAAATACTTAACTAAACACACAAAAACACCCTTGTGGACTTGCAGTTTAGGAGAGATGGTAATTTTAGTGCAGCTTAGAGCAATGAAATACAAAGGCTGTGGAAATTAAATTGGCATGAATCTGAAAATCAATATTAGCGATAAGGAATCATGGACTTGCAGTTCCAAAAGAAATAAATATGGCCATTTTAGGTTGCTCAGAACAATAAATAACACAAGGATGGTGAACATTAAAATCAGTCTAGCAAAACAAAAACAACTCTTTAAAGTTGATCATTATCTGCAGAACGCCCTCCATCAATCCAGGATTTAGCCCAAACTATGCATTAGCAATTTCATTGGCTTCAAGCAGAGGAGAGTAAGTGTATGGTATAATGCATAACAGAGTCGTGAAAATGGGAAATCAGGAGCTTTGGACTATAAATTTTTACTTGACTGTTAAAGAATGTATACTACAAGAAACAAATATTTTTAACTTTTTTTTTTTCAGAAATTGGGATATGTCAGAGGCTTTCCTGGACTACAAGTTTAATAAAAATTGCCAGTATGTGCAAAAAGAAAGAATAAAACCGCGGGTTGTAATACCTCTATGACTTAGAGAAAAGCAAAAATCAGGATGAGATAAAATGTAATGCACTAGTACTGCTGATTTGTACAAATTTCAAAAATGGGTGAAGAAAGTGAAACCCCTTGCATTTTTTGATAAATCAATGTTTGTACCGTAATACATAGTATGGATATCAAAGTCATGGGAAAGATGAAGCTATTGTCATAACCACCAAGGGTATAGTATGAGAAATTTGACAAAGTGTTACTTAAAAACAATACCAGCACATTTTTTTAAAAATTGAGAATTTTGTACAGTTGCATTGGTAATTGGATAGCTAACTACACCTGTGAAAGGTAAAGCTCGAAACTTGGTCTATGTATTGCAAAAGAAGAATTTTGTAATAGCATAATTATATCTGAGATCTCCGATAATAAGTCATATGCTGCTGGAAATGTCTTTCAATATGAAAGAGCCGGGAAATTGTGCCAAGGTATGTTATCTATATTCATCCATTAGTGTTCAGTGGTTCAGGCAAGTCAAGTTTGAACACTATGTGCCAAAAATTTCAAATTTTGAATTATGGTTACTCTTCAAAAAATGTGCTGGTATTTCGCCCCTTAAATTTCATGTGATATTTAAAGACCCTTTTGACCATTGTCCATTGCACTATTCCCGTCAACTTCTTTACTAAACGTTTAATCAATTAAACAGTTGCAGTTCAAATGCATTGCTGGTACAGGGTTGACATACCATTGGAACGTTAACCATGAGATATATTGGGAAAGGTTTTATTCAATTCAAGTTATGTTAAAACAGTAGTATAACATTCTTTTTTGCCAGAAATGTTCATGTACTTGTTAAAAACAAATTGAAGTTCCCCCTTTCAGTTGTAAAATACCTCAGGAGATTACTGATATCATGGGCAATTTGAGCCATTTGCAATAGCTTCATGGTTGTAATGATTTTGTTGATTTCTGAATTAAGGCAGTTAATTATTATACTTCATCACCTTTTCTTCTATTTAAACAAAACACCTGGACCTGCACTGATAGTAAACCACAAAATATAGAAGGGAGCAGTGGCGTAGCCAGGTGGGGGCAAAGGTGGAAAGAGGCCCCCCCCTAGGGAAATAAAACACGGATTATTCATGTTAATCAGCTCCTTTGGATTCTTTGCCCTGCGACGGGAAATTTTTGCCTTGTGATCGGAAATTCATTGTTGCACCTACCAGGAAATTGCCCCCTCGGAACCACCGGGCTGGCTACGCGCCTGAATAGGAGAACTCAGACTGGCTATTCAGCATTTTGCACGGTTCGCCCTTTGCAAGTAAGAGCCTCAAATTTTGCACTTGCATAATGAGGGTGTTACATACACAATGCAATTACCCTCTTGCAGGCCCGCCAGGGGGGTCCCCAAAATTCCAAAATGCCCCACCCCAAAACCCACTTAAAATGGCTAAAAAGGCAAAAAAAAAAAATAAATTGAATTTGGGAGCGGAGCGGAGAGCAGTAAAAAAAGTAGGTTGTTTTATACTATTTTGTAGAATTAAAAGGTTATATTGGTAAAAAGTCTACTTGCCAAAATCCCCCCCCCCCCGTTGGGGAGGGTGTGATGAATTTGGGGAAAAGGTCCCCGTTTTAAAAATTTGCCCCCTCCCCTAAGAAAAATCCTAGGTTCCGTACGGGCCGACCTCTTGTAAGGTAGTAGTTTAGTTTAGAAAGAATTTAACCTAATTGAACTGATGTGAAAATGCTCCCATTCATATCAGCGCCAGTTGGAGGCTCTCTTCCTGCGAATGGCGAAACCATGCAAAAGGCGAATTAAATCTAGCTGTAAAAAAGCGTCTATTTTGGCGAATTTTCATTGTATCAAGAACATGCAAAAATGACGAATGCAATCATAAACATCAAAAGATGTGTTTTGCTCACATGGTCATGTCATGCAAGTTAAAGTCCGACTCAGAGATTCCGCGGATGGCGCCCTCAATTTCCAAAAAAATCATGTTTTGCATGTACCATAATCTTGTCCATCACTAATCACTGTGTGAAATTGCTAAGCTTAAAATCGAATCATTCATATAGAAAAATACAAAATACAACTTACAATTTAAAAATACCAAAACAAGAATTTTGTTATACACAGTACCCTATGGGACGTAATACTACACATAAGTTGACTGCATCAAAACGAAAAATCGATTCATCTCAAATTTCGGATTTGTACATTTCAGGTTACTATCTTTAGTTCTAGTCGACTATTTTTCATTATTACACAAAACAATAATATTTCGAAATCTCTGAATCAGACTTTAAGTTTGACAAGCATAGTGTTTGAGTTGTCATTGTAAGAAACACTTTGAGTGTTGAAGTGATTGTAAATCAGAGAAACCTGATTCTGTTCCAGAGGGCAGCCTTAATGAGGTATGCCCCTAAAGACACTGTCAACACATGCTTCTGGAGAACGAAAAATTCCAAAACGTAGGAAATGCATTTCTGAACAATTACAAATTCTGAAGAGAGATGTGTTCATGTGGGATTAAAAAATAAATGGTGGCCATTCTGGGTTACTCCTCTTTTTCTATGGTATTGACAGAAAATGTTTTTTGCTATAAGGCAAAATGATCTCATTTCGAATCCACTGAAGTTGAAACACCACTGAAAGGGTTGTTTATGGGTTGTTTTACAATCAGGGTACCTCTTGGCTGAACACTACAATATGACCCATAAAAAACAACGTCTGTACTTTTTCATAAATTGTACTATGCCAACTTAAAGACCACCAAAAGCACCACCTACAGCTGCAAAGAAACCATTTGAAATGCTGATGACTAACAAAAATATGTACATATGTATGGAAAATGCTTAAAAAAAATCACTGTCTCATTTGATTTAAGCTAATATTTGAGTAAATTCAGCACTGTCATAAAGAACATTTAGGACAACATTCAACATTCAGGAATAACATTTGAAGCAAGGTAATTAATATTCAGAAATCTTAAAAGAATGTGACCATTTGGTAACAAGTGGCGCCAATTTGAAATTTAGTGGTAAATTCCGTCAAAAAATGTCCTCTCCATGTTTAGGCTAATAAAGCTTAAAATAAATTGACAGATTGATTTGTGATTTTTTCTGTAAAAACTTTAGTTTATTTTCTATACATTGTAGTAAACACTTGGTGGCTACCCATTAAGTTTTCCTGTATCACATGATCAAATGTTAGAAGTCAGTGTTCCGTCAAATCTGTCCTTTCCGAATACATGAAGTTTCACTAACCATAAAAATTGTTCCGGAACACCTCACACCTCCAAATTTTGGAAACGTACTGTTTGAATTATCTACAATACAAAACATTAATACTGAAAATAATCAAAGCACTTTGTTTTTTCACCCCAAATGTAGAAATGAATGTGTTCCGTCAAAATCTTGTCCTCTCCGAAAAATGTAACATTTCATCAATCATAAAAATAGTTCACGAAGATGTGACGCCTCCAAATTTTGGAATTATACTTCTTGGCTTGCCTACAATGCAAAAACATCAATATTGAAAATAATCATGACACTTCATTTTTCACCCCAAATGACAGCCGAGGTACCCTGATTGTAAAACAACCCTTAAGAACTATATCATCGTGTGAGTGCAAGAAGGTTGTAAGTGCAATAGCTGCCATTTGTCAGAAATTCCCATCAAACATACTATTATGCCAAATCTTTGGTAAGTGTCTCTCGAAATGGTTGAAGAACGTCAAGAGCCACAGGCTCAAGGAAAGCTAAATTGAATTATCCTAATACATGGCAGCACACAGATCTATCACATGGCAGCTATTGCACTTATGACCTTATTGCACTCAAATGACAATATATTTTATGAATAATGGTAAAACATGGACTGAACAAGCTTGTAATGATTTTTCCAAGGGTCTATATTAAAAAAAGTATGGCATTTTTTGGGATGGAATTAAAATGGCAGAATATTCCTCAAACAAATTTTAGCTTTTGTATTTATGACTTGCATTTGTTGCAATTGTCAGTGCTTAGATTTCACAATAATTAGAATGTCTCAAGTTAAAGCAGTTAATATAAATACTTTGCCAAAATAGCAGAAATTGCCCATTATTGAGAGAAATGAAAGTGCATATTTTTTCTTGCTTAAACAATTTAAATATTTTCATAACAATTGAACATTTAAAGTAACTATATAGCGTGTTCACTGCCAGTTGCGACCAGGTCTATTTGCAACATGATTGTATGTACTACTCGGCCCTTTTATGCCAAAAAGGCATATGTTATAATTTAACATCTTTCCCTGGATTCTCACAATGGAAAGGGTTTAATAACAAAACCATGGCAAAAGGAATTATGTTGGGAAACTAAATATAGATACACCCTTTAGCATATAGGGATTACCAGTGTGGAAGTTGTGTGTGGGTCATGGAAGAGTCTGCTGTGAGATTGAAAAATCGAGGGTGTTAACAATCAGAAGGACGTAACTCATCACTCAAAGAAATATTAAAGAATTTCTTTAATTCTGCTGTAATAATGCTTTTGAGAAATGTGATGTTTAATATTTTCTACTAAGCAAATCTATTCATTATTCAAATTGTAAACATCTCATAAAGCTCATATATGGTACTGTAAGCAAACATTATATAAACTTTAGTAAACAAAGACAAATTTTTAATTATGAACAGCAGAATTAAAGAAATTCTTTAATATTTCTTTCAGTGCTGAGTTACGTCTTTCTGATTGTCAACCCTCGAAATATGCCCTTTTGCCATAAGCAGTCCGTCATGTGAAACTCATGTGATGTAGATGTGATAGTGTGGGGGTTATGGCAAAAGGAAGTATGATGTGAGAAGATATGCTCTTTTGCCATAGATGGACCACCAAGTGATGGATGGCCATGTAAAACTCACATGGTGTACATGATAGTTATGTGTGGTCAGCTAAAGGAAATATGTTGGGAAACAAAATATGAGATAAACCCTTTTTTTTATAAAGGGACCACTACATGATCCCATTTATAGAATCCATGCAATGTACACTGTGATAGTTGTGTTGTCATCAAAAGGAAGGTATGATGTTGGGAAACTGAACTAAATATACACCCTTTTGCCATAGGACTACCATGTGATACCCATGCATGTTGAACCCATGTGATGTACATGTGATGGTTGTGTGTGTGGGCCATGACAAAAAGAAGTATGATGAGAAACTAAGCCCCTTTTGTGGTTCATCCTTCATGTAAGACTGCATGAAATTAGCCTAGCATGAAATCTTCTATAAGAGGATCAAAGGATTACAAGGATTGCACAGCTTTATTCCATAAAAGAGTCTTTACTCTAGTCTAACTCATGAATATCTTACACCAAGGATACACCCCTTTTGTCTTAAGGGCTGTACTCCTACAGCATCCTCATCACTTGTTCATGTAGACTCAACACGATCTGAGTACAGATGTAAAGTTGTATTCATACGGTCATGTTCACAAATGGACTCCTGTCTGATAGTTACAGGTTTAAATTAATACTGGAAGTTGCCAGTTTTAAGGTTAAAACTATTACTGTATCGCAGTTAGTAAAAATTGTTCTGTGTGTGCCAATTAGTGTAAAGCCTCATAGTTTCTGAATAGACCTATATACATTCCCCCTATGGCTTTAAGCTCTGTTTGTGGAATTAAAAAAAAATATGAAATTGTACTTTTTTTTTTATTGTGTACAGAATTGGGTGATACATAAAAGATACTGTAAAAGCAGACATTTTTGCAAATGTAATTTTGTGCTGTTTGAGGGAAAAAAACATTTTTGAGAAGTATTTGAAATTAGCAAAGTTTGCCTGATCCTCTCTATATAAAGGCTTACATGTACATTGCTAAAAATAGATTTTTTGTGTTGTTTTGTTTGATCTCGCAGTAGTTTCTCGTATCTCTCAAGCGCAAAAATACAAGTACGGTGAAAACGTCTACTTTTAAAGTAACCAGAGAATGAGGATTACACAAAAAAGTGGCATGAAATCTTAAAAACTAAATAGCAAAGCTTGGCCCATTGGTGTGCCTAGCTTTGAACAGTGTGTAGAAATTAAACGAAATAAAATTACTGCAGTAAGGATACTTGTGCGAGGGATTGGCCTATAAGAGAGATTGAGATTTATGGAATAAAACAAGATTCCAGTTCCAAATTGGCTCCGTGTCTGTTTATTTCAGTTTGGTCTGTTGTGGGGGTGTCTATTCAACATTTGTACAGATCAGGTTTATACAATCTTTGGAAAAAAGTTCTTTGAACGATTACACACTAAGATGCGTGTGCTATTATGTATGCTCCCTGAGATTGCACAGCGTGATACGCACATATACGTGTTCAATAAACTTTTCCAGGTTTTTTATGCATAATAATACATTTGCTTCTTGCAAGGTTTTGGTTTTGTGTGGAGAGAATCAAACTTTATCGGACTCTTGTGCAAATGCTCGCTCCTATGCAAATGCCAAAACCAAGCAAAAAGCGAATAATCACTCTGAAGTCAAGTCATAGTGTGGTTTGGTATGTCGATGAAACAGTTCCCGTAGGATTTTTGTGCTCAAATTGATTTTTTCCTGTTTTGCATTCAATAGGGATCAGACTAGGAAAATGATGGGGTGCAAATTTTCAGACTGCCTCCCCTTCTTCAAGGGGGTGGGGGAATGTTACTACAGGGGAAAATTTGAAATTGAGTCAATTGTGTTTTAATGTACAAATAACATGTTCGTCTCCTTATAAGGATTAGAAAAAGTATATATTTGCCTAGGTTCCAACCTTTTGTTAAAGCGCTATAGCCCAATAATTCCTCCCTTGAAGGGCAGCAGTCCGAAAATTTGAACCCCATCATTTTCTGACAGTCTAGGCCCTATTGAAACCCAAACAGCAACAAAATCAATTTTATCATGCAAATCCTAAGGGAATACAAAACAAACCACACTATAAAGTTTATATAGTCCATTTCTCTACTTCCGTGCAGTGATGTCATAACCTTGATGTAGATTTTGCGTACGCGTCCAGATATGCCATCTTTGTGCGTGTGCACCCGCATAAAACGCCAGCATGTACGGTTTACTGGTGCGACCATCAAATCTCACACTGACATTAATGCACGGAGGTAGGGAAATGGAGTATAGCTGGAACCTGGTAAGGTATCCAAAGAAAGAAATGTTACATTTCTTAACAAATAAAGTTTGTTACCTGCATAAAACTTTATACTAGATCCATGGTGGCAAAAGTTTAGACATGCTGTCACATGTTTCCAATGCCCATATTAGATTCCACTTCTGAAACTAATGACCTTAGATGTGGCAAACTATACATTTTTTTAAATCTTCATGACCAGCTGAGTAAGTTATTGTAGGTTTCAAAACAACCTGTTTTACTTTTGACCCCTGTACCAAACTTTTCCTTATTTTTTTTTACATGTTTCCCATTTTTTCTAGACTTGACACATTCTGTGACAATTTAGAAGTATGATAACACAAAAATTCCCATATTTTAAGGGAATCGCTTAGCAAAGTTGTGCTTGTGAATTTTCACAAAGTACACTTAGGCAAAATTACACTTAAGGGTTCTCTTAAATTAAGGAAAACACTTAATTGAAATCCTTAACTGCTCAATTTTTGCTCTGCTACAGTGCAATATGTTTACCATGTATTTTATAGCAAAAGTACTTCATAAAATTTGATCCTTATTCTATCACAATGTCAGTTTTTACCTTTGTATGGAAGCAAATTAACCATGAAATCAGTTTTAGAAAACTTGTGCCATTTAAGGGCAACTTTTAAGGGACCTATGAGGCCCCTTAAAAGTTGCCTTAAATCCTGGAGTGTTAAGGGATTCACTTACAAAATTAAGTGCAAACCTTATATTTAAGGGAATCTCTTAGCAAAGTTGCACTTAAAGGTGCAACGAGAGATTTTTGAGGCACCCAAATATTGTGCCATAATAGTAATTTCATATAGACTGAACACTCAATAGACTTCTTACCTTGTATTTGGCTACAGACATGTCTTAAAAGAGAGCACAACGGTGATTCAGATTCGCTTATATGTCAATATAAACATAGGCTGATTTTGTATTTGGCTCCAATACGAAATTTAGAGAATTCACAATTTTTGTGACAAGAACTTTAACTCACTTAATCCTTTTAATGGGGTGATTTTGGATGGAAAGCTTACATCAGGATCAAGGGCAAAAATCCATACTTTTTTGATTTTTTTAGGGTCACCTGATTTGTGAAATCCTCTCGTTGCAACCTTTAAAAAGACACTGGCAACAATTTGGAAATGTGCGCCCTCACAATTTTTTAAAATTATACATGTTTGTAAAGCTGTTATATAAACACATATTTAGCCCGCACCTGAAATAGTTTAAGAAAAGACCAAACACACGCCATTATGGGTAACCAGAACGATTTTTATAATTACGTCGCCGTCGACTTTATTCATCAGACTAAGGAAATGGCGTTACCACAAGAAAACACACGTCCGAGCCTGATTCTCCCATGAACCCTGTTGACCGTCTGTGATCAGAGGCGTATCCAAGATGACATACCCCCGGGAGGCAAACTGACGATGAACTTTTGGCGTCCCTGTGGAAAGTGAAAATGGCACCCTATTGCACGTCTTCTTGAATAATGCATAACACCCATAGAATAACTATCGGCGAGCGCAGCAGCCGGAAATTTTTGAAATTGTGTCGGCAAATTGACAGTTTTATCGGCAACGTGCTGACAGGGCCCCCTAAAATTCTCTCAGGCTTCCCCTCAGACACTCCTAGGTCGCACTAAAAAATGGAACTTGCATTCCTTTCCGAAGCTAAAGCCCCCTCCTTAAGCGCTGACAGGGGCCCTTTTCCTTAAATCCCCCGCCGTTTGGAGCCCTTATTGTCTCATATTCCTCTGTTTTAATTTCCCCCTTTTGCGAACCCCTTAAACTTTTTTCAAGCCTCTTTCCTTCTTTTTGTTTTTGACGCCCTTTATTTTGATTCTAAACTGCCAGTTTCATTGCTTTTTTCTCGCCCCTTTCCTTATTTTTCACAGCACTTTGCTTTGTTTTTTGTTTTGACGCCCCTTCTTATTCCCCTTTAAACTCCCATTTCCTTTGCCATTCCGTTTTGTGTCCTTTTCCTTAAACTGCTTTTCAACCCCCGCTTTTCTTTTTTTCACAGTTTTTGACGCCCTTTATTTTTCGTTAGCTCCAAATTCCTTTGCTATTTTAGCGCCCCTTTAATTCCTTAATTTTTTTCTCAACCATTGTTCCTTTTTGGCGCCCCTTTCTTTTTTAATCCGTTTTTCTTTTCTCATTTTTGCTGCACCTTTTTTTATTTGTCTTAGTTCACTTTTCTTTCCAATTTATTTCACCACCCCTTCGTTTCTCGCTATTATTTTGCATTTCTTATTATGCTTTTTGGTGCCCCTTCCTTTACTATTTTTATACGTTCTCTTTTCTCATTTTTGTTGCACATTTTCGCACTAATTTTGGCGCTCCTTAGCTTTCCCTTACAGACTCTTCCTTTTTGCCATAAGCTTTTCTATCCTTTTCCCCTTTAGTTGTCTCCTTCCTCCTTTTTATTTTACTTTTTCTTTCCCTTTCCTCCCATTCCATCTCTAATTTTCTTTCGTTTCCTTCCTCTTTCTTTTCCTTTTCCCCTTTCCTTTCCTTTCCCTTTTCTCTCCCTTTCCTTCTTTTTCTCTTCCTTCTTTTTGGCGCCCCCTTTGGCTACCCGGGGAGAAAGCGCCCCCTTTGCCCCCCAGGATACGCCACTGGTGACCTTTGTGGTTTCAATATCAATGAGTATGAGTCTATGATATTCATGTAATAGACATATTTGTTGATTAAAGTTATGACAAACTTAAAGTTGGCCTACAAATTACCTTGACGTCTTTAGCCTCTTATTATAGTTCTTGGGTTTGTATTTTTATATGTAAAATATATCTCTATTCTTCCAATGGCCTAGAAGAAAATTCGTATTTTGTAAAAATGTGCCAGTGCTGCTCTAAGTGTGCTTTGCGAATACTGGCCCAGTACTTTTGAATATGTAGAAAAAGCAATGTCTGTAAATGCCCACATATACCTAAAGTGCCCCAAATCTTATTCGGTAACACAAACAGATGATAATCGAATCAATCACTGATTGAAATCTATACTTCCTTAAAGTGGTCCAGTCATATTTTTCATCATACCATCTAGTAGATTCTAGCGATATCATTGGCCAAATGCAGGGCCGCCGAGAGAAATTGCGGGCCCGGGGTGAACATTGGCGTTACGGGCCCCCTTTTACCCATAGGGGGATTTTGAAGTTGCAGTGGCTGCGAAGCGACCATGACGCGGCGCGGGGGGTGTGGGAGCTGTATAATGTAGTTGATCGACGCAACCTAATGGGTGTTTTTGTTTGAATTATTGATGTTTTGTTTATGGAAACGGCCCAGGGGGTGGGTGCGGGAGGGGGTGTCCCACTCCCGCGCTCAGCGCGGAAGCCTTGCAATGTTCACTTTCCAAAACACATTTTCTCATGAAATTTGATAGAAACAAATAGAAATTTGTAAGTGTTTCACTTTTTAATGATAGAGGTATGATAAACGGTTTCTGAAAAGTAAAATATAGCTGATGGTTTTAGTTTTGTTTCAAATAATAATATAAAAAGTGTTCATGGAGAGTTCATATATGAAGCGGCCCGGGGTGGGTGCAGACACGAAGCGCGGAACCCTTGCGATGTTCACTTTCCAAAACACATTTTCTCATGAAATTTGATAGAAACAATTAACATTGGTATGTAGTCCACTCTACGTATAACTCATGACCAACCATTTTATAAAACAAAATCTTAATTGTTTTTGTGTAATTTCTCAAACTAAGAGAGGCCCTGCACTAAATTTATTAACCGCGCGTAGCGCGAAAACAAATTGAAAATTTCGTGGGTTACAGAGTATTTTTCAACGTAAGTAGGTATCATTGTCGCAGGAGGGGGAAAACGGGCCCCCTGTATATGGCCAATGCTTCTCTTTGCTCTCTCGCTCTCCATCTCGCTCTCCATCTTCTTCATCTACCACTTTTCTCCCTCTCTGACTTTTGTCACAACCGCAAGGGCTGAACTTTTAATCTTTTTACGGGCTCCTAGGACCCGGGCCCGGGTTCAATGACCCCTTTGAACCCCACTCTACGGCGGGTGGTGGTTAGGGGGGTGCCAAGTACTGGCCAAATGCCTCAATTTACTGACTAGATATTCCCATATCCTGCCATCTGAGTGCGTCTGGGGCTTCGTATCTGGTCATTAAGAAATGCGCATGCCCAATATCTGTTGTCAAGTAAACACAATGGCATCGTTGCTTAGCCTAACCCGGCACAATATGCCGGTTTGCTACATTTTCTGCCGCCGATTTGGAACTAAAACGTAAGGACGCTACTATACTTGTGTCACTGGGTATGATAAATTCATCATTACGCGTGAGATGGATTGGATACGAAATACATCTAGTCTCGGAAACCTCACCTCACCGTGTACGGGGTTCCTCGACTACATATATTCAGTATCCGACCCCAACTCACCTAATAACTAATAGGATCAATTTTGGTACTGCCACTCCAAGAAGTTTCCCATCTGTGAGCAGTATCTTTTTCTCTCCCATCTACATTGGTATATGCGGGCAATCATCTGGACTTCTGGCGGCTACTTGACATCATCCTCTGTAGCTGTTGTTCTGCGTATCCGCAACACAGTAATATCCGGTCTGTCTCAAGCCTAACAGTGGCACGGTTACAATCTCCCCCAGCTGGTAGATCAGCAAGACTAGCCTTTTTCAAGTCTGCAAGAGTTTTTGCTAAAAGTTCACAGTTTGATACCAACTTGGAAGAACCATTGAGTTGACTTAATAGTTCAATGGCATCTAGCACAAACCTCAGCTCACACAGACTGGTGATTGCATTGCTTGATAGTGCCTACATAGAGAAAGGGGAAAAAACAATGGTTAGAACCAAGTTCCATCCTCAAAACTTACGCCACCCAGGGTCATCCCGGGGGACACCCCCCATATTCTGTCGGCAAAATATTGACTTGTAGGCAAAATCGGCATTAATGTAAAATTGATGTAGGTGGACTATTTTATTGAAATAAAGTATTTTAACAGTATTTTGAACAATTTATAATGATATTCGTCTCCCCCTTTGAACCGATGGTAAAACAATAGTGCTGCTGGCAAAACTGTTCATTTGCCGACACAATTTTCAAAAACTGATATTTTTTTGGGCGAGTGTAGTGAGCCGGAAATTTTGCGAAATTGTGTCGGCAAGTGGACATTTTTGTCGGCAACAGAGACTCAATACCTCCCCCCCCATTAAAAATGGTCTGGGGACGTTCCTGATGCTACCCCAGACCAGGCCTCAAAGGAACCACAAAAAGAAAACACGTGCCTATGTTGTATCTAATATACATAGTACCCATATTCAGGTGATGAAGAAATTGGAGTTATTTTTTAGAATGTGCAGTCCAGTGGAAAATCACAGGTATTGTGATAATTAGACCATTTGAGCTGCAAGTTAAGAGTCTCAATTGCACCCTATAAGACAATTTGTTTTTGGAATAGGAATAACGACATTACTTTGGCTTGATTTGAAACTACTTCCTAGGTGTGTCCCATTTTACCCACAGATAATCATTGCAGTCCTATTTGGTATAACCTGCAGTCTATTTCAGACTGTGGTATCACAGTTCCCCAATACTACATTAGAGTATTCTATATGATGTAGAATAATGTCATTAGACACAGTAGTAATTTATCTTTATGAAAACAATGAGTCCTGCAACAGAGAGTCATTTTCAAAGGTGAATTTTTTGATTGGACATGTGTCACTTCTGGGTCCCACAGGGTTCAGTACTTGGACCAATCCTTTTTGTAGTTTTTGTCTCACCTGAACTTGTTCAGGAAGAGACACTGTAGTCACCAGTCACTATTTCTGGATGTATGCATGTATGTATGTACATATGTGTGTGTCATTTTAGTTAAAGTTTCCCTAATCCAGTGATCATGCAAGAACTTGTGGTTCAAAAACTGCCTTGTTTTTCAGTGATATTGCTCTTGATATGTCTTCTACTCTTTTTCAGTTTGCTGATGACCATACATTGGCAAGACCTATAAGGACTCATAGTGAGGTAACTCCGCAAGATGATCTGGACAAGTCTAGACAGAAACCACTTTCCTTCATGTAATTTTAAAAAATAATTTTCTGAATTTGAAAAGTTTTCATGGAACAGACCTTTTCAAATCAAAGTTTTCCGAATATGATGACACCGATAAGCATCCAGGTTTACAATAATGGGGCATCACATGCAGCTGTTGGGCAGAGCACTTACGTCCGCATATGTTGTATTTTCTACGAACATTTTTTATTTCCTTTCAAATTTTGTGAGTAATTCAAGTGTTCACTTAGACTGTCCCACAGTCTCGGCTCTGTCTTCAGATTTAGGGCACAGTAGGTTCAACTGACATAAAATCAAACTTATTTACAACAGTCGCACTCACCAACACGATGCATCTAATGTAAACCAAAATCAACAACTAAAATCCTTAAAAATTTTTTTTTTTTTTTTTTTTTTTTTTTTTTTTTTTTTTTTTTTTTTTTTTTTTTTTTTTTTTTTTTTTTTTTTTTTTTTTTTTTTTTTTTTTTTTTTTTTTTTTTTTTTTCAAACCAACTTCTACTTGTCCACGGATTGACAAAATTCGCACGCTGAGACTGTTGAAATCTGTTAGGAAAGTGTCTACAGACATCAGTGCAACGCTCTCAGTGACTTCCCTGTCAATCATGTTCACTCCTCCCACACGATTTATTCAAATCCTCACTGGATGTCAATCACATTGCCAGATCCCCGGGATTCATGTGTTGCGGTTTTGTAGTGTCAAAAGGTCAAGGTATTCATGCACGCATCGTGTATGCACTGCTATATGGTATACGTTGTCTAGCATAATTCAAATAGATCTTTTTTAGAATATTTAAAAGTTGGAAATGTGCATATC